>QOCX01000426.1:68522-79328 GCA_005959815.1 Sarcophaga bullata | reverse complement strand
ATATTTCAAGTAGCAATCCTTTTACTCTTGAAAAGATTCTTTAACACACATACAACACACATGTGCATGTATGTACGTATGTATGTACACTTTGCGCTAATTAAGAGTATTTAATGAATGATTTCATAATGTTGGTTATTCATTGAATCGTTTGAAAAGAAAAAACTATTAAAAAATTACAAGGATAGTAGACCCTCATTTGGAAATCCCTAACACATACGTAAAGTAAATCCAAATACCAGTTTATGGCCACTTGACAGAATATGAAAGAACCTTTTCTGCCACTTTCATACTCTTCATTAATGTTTTTATGTACATTTCATAAGAATCATTATTTTTTATGAATTCATATTAATAAAGGATACTACAGGGACAAAGAGAGACAGCGTGTGAGAGAGAGAGAGAGAGTGAGAGAACCTTTTAAAGAAAAGTTTTGTAGAAGACGAAATTAAATGAAACTAGTGAAGGGACTTATTTAAAGATACGTTTTATGTGAGATTAATTTGTTAACAGCACTCTTCTAGGGTTTTTTGAAGAAATTTTCTGACGTTCTCTTATACTTTAACAAAGAAATTAAAATGTTACAATATTAAAAGCCAAGCAAATGTACAAATAATTAACCGGCTTTAACACTCAAATGATTTCATTATAAAAAAATAAAAAAAAAATAAAAGAAAAACTTGGTACACGTTAAGAAAATTGAAGCTTTTGGGGATCAAATACTAAATAAAATAAGAAAAGTTATGGGAACTTATTAAACTAATTATGTGGCAAAATTCAAATTAATTATGGTGAAAATGTTTGTTTATGTGGTCGGGAAATGTCATGTTCACAAACTGCTTAATTTGGATTACGACCTAGTTTCTCTCACCACTTCAGTAAGAATAATTACCTTGAACTTCTCTTAAGGTTAAAGGATTATTGCAGCATATTTCAGGAAGAAATTTTTTTCTTAAAGGCTATTGCAGCCTTAGCTTGTAGGCCCACTTTGGATTCAGAATCTTATATGATCTTCATTAAAAATTAGGCTGCCATAAGGCCATTGCTTCGGTCTGGTATAAATCACGGCTCGTTCTTCAGTGCAAACAGTCTTAAAGGATCTATGGATGCGGGCATACTCGGTAATGAGATAGCGAATACTCTTGCTAGAATAGATTCACTTTATGATACCCTAATCGGCCATCCCTACTGCCTTATCAATGGATGGTTAGGGAGGAGAGCAGAGGCATTGGGGTAATGAATGTTATGGATGTTATGTTTCTAGTAGAGCAATAGCTTGACTGCTGGGCTTAAATGAGGACAGTCTGAGTTTAGTTATTGGGTTTATTACAGGGCATTGCGAGATTAGATCATTAACAAGGATCTATAACATATCCCAGCCGGACTATTGCAGAGTATGTTGTGATGAAAAGGAGTTGAAAACTATTGAAAACTTCCTCTATAACTCTCCAGCCCTCAGTAGGTTGAGGTTAAGGACCCTGGGCAGGGGCTTTTTCGAGAGTTTGAATTCGTCGTCTAGTGCTAGTGGCATTCCATAAACATAAATGTTGTCGCACACAATATCAGTTGTGGGAGAAGCTTAGTTGTAATTCTAACTGAAGGATTTTAACGACCAATTACGAGTATGTATGCATTCGCCATGTAACCTTTATGGCATGAGTGATGCTCGTACGAAGGTTGTTAGTTTATTAGGTTCGAGATAAACAAATTTCATGAACAAAATATTCCATAAGTTTGCATGCAACAAATCAATTAAAGTTTTTACTCTCCGACCATCCTTTTCATCAGTGGTGGAAAATTTGTTTTTTTTTTGCTGCAGATGTTCTT
This sequence comes from Sarcophaga bullata, assembly GCA_005959815.1. NCBI lineage: Eukaryota > Metazoa > Arthropoda > Insecta > Diptera > Sarcophagidae > Sarcophaga > Sarcophaga bullata. The sequence continues at coordinate 77,501 of QOCX01000426.1, read as the reverse complement.
TAAAAGCTTTTCATTACCATCTCTTGAAATCTCTTGTAATGATTTTTAAAATATTTTTTATTAAACAAATAAATTCTGACAGTGTATGTAGATCGCTAAACATTTCACATACCCAAAACCATTTATTTCTTTAACATTTTTATACTTGAACGCATTAAAAAGAGAGAGCGAGAGAGAGAGAGAGCAAAAAAAGAAGAAGAAAGATAAACCCAAACCATAGAAAAGTAAATGAGCAGTCAGTTTGAAACAGTGTAAGACACTCAAGTTTATTAATTAGCAAAACTTATTAGGCTTAAAGTCTACAAAAGTATCATTAACATGAGATTTACCAGAAAAAAAAAGAGAGAGAGAGAAATAGTACCCTAATCATCCATACATACACTGCTAAACTGTCTAAAAAAAAAAAAAAAATTGAAAAGAGAAGAAAAAAAAATTAAAATTTAGCACGGCGTCTATAAATACCTCATTAAAGTCAAAAAAACGTGGAAGAAAACAAAAATGAAAGAAAAGTAGGCGAAGGCACATCCTTTTCATGAAACGAAAGTAGATAAACGAGCAATTAAAAAAGATTATTTCATTTATTCAACACACATACACTCACACACACATAGTTGTAATTTTAAATAAATAAAGATTATGTTGTTGTATGTACATATCTATCTATCTACGGAATTCAAATTCTTAAAGATACTTTAAGTATTTGTTAAGGTGCTTATGTAGAAAATGTTCTTTTTCTTCATCTCTTAAGTTTTAAATCTTGACATCAATTCTGTTCTCTTCTGTTTTTTTTTCTTCTTTTTCGTGTTTTCGGAACGAAATTCTATTTTTTTTTTTAGGCGCTTTGTATTTATTTTTAGCTTGTGTTACGAGATAATAGGCCTGCTGTAATAAATGTGTTACTTACTGAATTATTTAATTGGTCATTACAACCCGTTAGTCAGGATTAGGAGCGATTATTTAAATAAAAAATCGTGACAAAGTTTTTTCCCAGAAGACTGTGCGAGATGTCCGAGCTAGAGTTTGAGGCACGGCATCGCATCTGATTAGATGTATTCTGTATTACTTAAGAGGAAGAAATTTTCAGTCAATTTTAAGCATTTATTGTGAAACTATAATGAGACTTGGACTTATCCAAAGAAATGACAATATGCAGCTGAGATGTGTGGCAAGTTGCAACATCCTGTTGAAAACAAACATTGTTCACATCAATACCATGAAGAGCGGGTACAAAACATGTCGGTTATCATGATGCGATAAATATCTTCATTGCCCATAATGATTGTTCCGTCATCGTTTTGAAGGAAATATGTGCCCATGATGTCTCCACTACACAAGCTGCATCAAACGGTCACTCATAATGGGTGCATTGGCTTCTAAGAGACCACGTGTGGATTTTCTGTGTCCTAAATAGGGCAATGTTGCTTGTTAACATACCTATCAAGAAGAAAGTGAGCTTCATTCGAAAGGATGATTTTTTTCTAGCAGTTTCTCATTGGCCTATCTAGCATAGTGAAAACAAAATGGATGGTCATAAGGCTTCAACTCTTTAACCAATTGAACTTTATAAGACGTCATACGTAGAATACGCAAAATTCGACTTAAACTGGTGCATGGAATGTTAAATTCTTGAGAACGAAGACGAGTTGATGTTGATGGATTCTCTCAGCCACAGCTGCGATATTTTACAGTATACGCACTGTATGAGCGCGCTCACGTCTTTGAGCATCAGCAATGAAACCAGTTTCACGAACTTTATCAATAAACTTGCATATACCGGGCACTAGAGGTCCTTCTTTGCAACTAAATTTTGTACAACATTTTCGTGCAATATGCGATCAATGTTTTGGAAATAAATTTCAAATAAAGTTACAGCGTGAATTTCTTAATAAAATAGAATGACATGATTATTGTCAGAATTCGAGATAACCGATGGTTCATATTTAAATCGATAGATGGCCCACGCTATACAGCAAAAATGTCCATAGAATTCTACTCTTAATCAAGAGCTAGACTTTCCTAATTTTTCTACGATGTTCATTGGACATTTTAGCATGTCAGGGGACAGACGCTCTTGATTTCTAAAATTGGAAACTGAAGTCAAACATTAAGCTTTGAAGTAGTAAGTGTGCTGTAACTTAAAACATGTTAAAATCATTAAAAACACTAGGAAATGCTTTGTGCTTTGGGAAATTATTAAACTATCTGCCACTGAACTTAACTATTATTTGTGCAACCATGGAGTGATTTAATTATCAAAACTTTTATTGTCATGCATAACTGGTAGGTAAACAATTATTATAGACGCTGTTTACTACTGCATACATACATACATACATATCTATTCATATAAACAAACACTAGAAGAGAGCATAGGAATAGGCTTTCAATCATACTCATATTATGGTTATAATATCGTATAACCATAAAACCTTCCAAAGGTTAACCATTACCTAGCGGAAGTGCTTGATTGGCATGTCAAGAAAGAAAAACCCCCATCTCGGTGTATATACATGTGTGTGTTTAATTTTATACACAAATAAATAGTTTGTCAGCTAACGGGAATATAGGTAAACAGAAATACTTACAATAAACGCACACGCACATATATGTACGTGTATGTGTATGTACACACTTTGTACTTGTAACATAAGCCTTACGTATCTTACTTTGGCAATTTTCAAAAAGGCATGAAAGCGTTATTTCCTTCCTTTAAAGTTACACTCACACACACACACACACACACCAACTCTTGGAGAGTTTACGAAAGGAAAGGACCATCAATAGCTTATAAATGGTGTGCATGAAACAACCATGTTCATAAGAAGGGCCGGCGCTATAAATCGTTCTGGCATATTTCATTGTAATTGTAAGCGAAAGGCATGTACTGGCATACCAATACACATATACAATGTACATTCAAAAAAATACTTACGTATGTATACGTATTTGTAGTTATTTCTACAAAGAAATGAAACATATGGCTCAGCATACAAGCACATTCATTTACGCCTTTATGCCGTAAGGCAGGCTATAAGACGAGTATGTACGTTCGAACGTTTATGTTTATTTAAGAAAAATTTCTTTAGACTTTCTTTATATGTATGTGTTGACAAATTAAAGGAACGTGTTTAAAACTGTTGGATTTTTCTTTTCACATTAAATTCACAAATGCCGCAACTAGAACGTTGCTATTTAGAACACGTTTATGATGTTTGTTAAGGCGCGATAGGAAAAAGGTGTTCGTAATTGTAGGTAATAACAGTAACTTTTATTTATTTTTTCTTTCCTCCTTTTGCTATGGTTAAAGCAATTTAATGTTTGTTGTAAATATTTTGATATCGTATTTTGGATAATACGTATTGGGTAAGGGCAAAAGTTTTTTTCTGATGTTAGAAATCATTGGAAGTGATTGGGAAAGGTGAATGGTAATTCTATTATTCTCACTTTACGGATCTCAATATTATAAAGTTTTCTGTATCGTATGAAATTCCAGCACCAGTCCTGAGGAAGCATTTATCTGTACTCGCTCGTTCATTATCTAATCGCTTCAGAGCTACATATCGTGCTGACACGATTTGCCCGTAGGGCAAAGTTTCGGTCAATCTTTATGGAGAATCGCATAAGCATGCGTACTAAAGTGCATTTCCTTAGAATCACCGCCATTCTCACACAAATGGGGTTATCCAATGTGGGTTATCTGCACTTGCTTAAGACCAAAGTAAGCAACGATGTAGGGGGTTGGAGCACAGTGTAATGAGCCCCATGCCTAGGATCAGACTGGCTAGAAACCTCCTTCAGAAATGTTATAGTAGCGAAAGGAGCTTCACCGATGGCCTTGCCTGGTAAACGGGGCTATGACCTGGTCGAACTCCTTCTCGCCAACAATCGTGTGACCCAAATGGAACTTCAATTAAAAGAAAACGAATATAAATAACCTTCTGGTGATAAGAAGCACAACGCTCGTGGAGGGCCCTCTGTCTACAAACCTTTGCCCAACTCTATAAGTGAACAATAACAAAGGGCCTCTCAGCAATCAGATACATTTCCACCGAAGCCTCACCTTTGCAAAGCGATGGAACTGCCAAGGTAAGCCGAGGCAAATAAAACTGCTGCTGCTGCCAAGGTCCATTCATCAAACACGAAATCACGAGGCCCTTTAGGACTCGAAGAGCTGATGTCCGTATTCTTTACAATTTACAGGCAATTCCATCCAATCAACTATCTGAGGATGATAAAGGTGAACCGGTAGGGATACACAATTGCCGGAAAAGGGTACTAATGTACACTTAAGGTAAAGTAAGCTTATCGAAAAATCCGTGGGCACTTCTAAACCGGCACCTAAACAGCAAAGGTCAGCAGGGAGTCAGATGTTTTCGAGACAAGTTAATGAGCGACCCAAGGTTCTGCCTAATACCGGCGCAACAAAATACTTCAGGACTGTCGCCAAGCACGCCTTGATTTGCGTTATTGTGAATCAAAACCAAGCCGAGGGAACCATCAGGCCAAGTCGGTCAAATCGGCGTTATTACATTACCACACACCACAACCCTTGTTCCTCCCTGTATAGGATCTCACGTCTAATACACCAACACTCTACCTACTAAACTATGGCGACTTTGAACAAATACAGAGTCTGGAAACTGTGAGTATAGGTTGAAACAGAATACGTCAACAAGTTTAAGTAAAAACGCTATCCCATCTATAAGTAATCGGATCACATCAATAAAGTGTGGCAAGCTTTCTGACATCTAGTCCATGAGCATAAAATTATGCTGAAATAGGATTTAAGCCTGATAGGAAAATCTATGCCATACTGTAGAAGTTATCGATAACTTATTAACTTACATAGACTGACCATTACAATTACGTGAACATCAAGCTTCCATGGCAAGCTTTCAACCGCAGACGTCGACAAAAGAGTCCTTTTGGCTAACAAACGAGCACAATTGTTTTCCTTTAAATTTTCAATTTCTCTGAATGTATTCAAGAGGTTTTTTTTTTATGGAACATAATAGCCTGATGATTAATTTATTATTAAACAATTTCAAATTAACTATTCGTACGTATTTAAATTTAACATTTTTGTATTCCCCTTATTCAAATGTTGAAGTGAGTGTGTGAAAGGATCATTTTTCCCACACAGGCTTTTTTATAAATAAATGGCATGACATGTTATTCAACTATTAATCATATTTCCACTCTCGCTCGCTCTCTCTCTCTCTCTCTCTCTCTCACTCTCTCTTTCTATCGTTAATTAGCAATTAATAACAATTTTGAAAAGTGTAAAATTTATCGTCTGTCATTTTTATAAAACCAACACAAAAAAAAAAACATGCATACACTCGTTCGCTGACATAGGCAAAAACACAAATCTAAGCGTAATGGGAATATATTTTGTTTTGTGTATGTGTGTGTGTGTGTGAATGGGACTTTTCCATTCGAAACAAGAAAATTTTCTTTAACAAACAATTCTTGAATTTATAAAATTCCAACACACTTCAATGATTTTCCCTTTTTTTCCTGTATGTCGGACTCCCCTTTCGTATTTTAAAACGAATTTCTTTCTGGTTTTTTATTATCCCTGCAGTAGTCCGTTTCTGTTCGTTTTGGTCCTTTTGTTTGTTAAGGTTTTTATTTTAATTTATTTCTTACTTACCGGAATATTATTTATGGTAAATCTTAATTCTGCTCTGGGTCTAGATGGCGGTGTACTACAGTTGGCACGCAATACATCACCTGGCTCGTAACGTGTATGTTCCGTGAATAGTTGTGGTCGCTTATCGGGAAATTCTGCAAAAAAAAAAAAAAACGAAAAGAAAGAAAATGCCATTAAAATTAATGGTAGAATAGCACATTCAACATTTTTGTTTTTGTGTTTTTGTTTTTTTTTTTTGTTTTCATTTTCATTTTGGCTTTAAAGGCAATAAGTCATATGCCTTGATAGTACATGGTGTTACAAGCGTTATGAATTTTTTAATTTGCAAAACTTTTGTTGAAAATTTAATAATTTTTAGTTAAAGATTTAAAATGTTTAATTATGTTTAGTACGCAGTTTAAATTGTTCCATAAATTTCAAATTAATTTTCAAAACTTTTTACAATTGAAATTGAAATATTGCGGTCTAATTATTAAGCCTCTCTATAAAACTTCAGAAAACAATGTTACGATGATGAGATATTCTTAAATTAGATGTATAGCTTGCCATTAACGAGTTCGTTAGTAGGCTATTTTACTTGAATTGCAATATGTTCTCTGTAAACATTTATTTGGTTGTTGCGTTTGATGTGGTGGGTAAAGAACTTCACTTATTGATCTTGCTATTACAATAGAACTCTTAGTATTCTTATCTCTGCTGGTAAGGGAATTGAAAACGAATGTAAAACAGTGATGAAGTTAAATTGTCCGCTTTTTTATAGAATTTCTGCATGATTCTCTATTGATTTTACAGTCCTTTATTCAGGACTACAACACCAACCATGTTGTGTGTGTTAAATTTATTCATGAGTTCACGAACAAGGAATTTCAGAAATTTTTCATGGCTTTTGATTTTATTTAATTTATTTAACGGCAGAACCGAACTATCGAACTCTCTGATGAATTCGCAATGATGGGAATCGTTTTAAGAACGCAATGCAAGCTAAGAATTGACATTGCGATCATGGAGTCCATAAATAATAGGTGGGAAGTGTCGAACATAGGCAGAAGGCGCAGAAAATCTATCTAAGGCTGTCCAATAGTAGGCATGCGGCAGCTACTCAATCTGCAAAGCATCAATCTTAGTATTGTTGCCGGGTTTATTACGAGACATTGCATTATGGGGACAAATGTGAATCATTTCTGTGGAAGCTGTAGTTAGGTAGAATTGGCTGTTCCCCCAAAGGAGTTATGAGCGGACACACTTAGGATACACCTAGGGCCCATTGTGATACCACAATTTCTTATTTTCCCTAGTTCAGGAATTACTAGGAGTTTCCGAGAAAGCCAGGCTTCTCTATGTAGTGAGCACACAATTGCCTCTTTCCCCTTCGACAAAGTGGCGGGCATGTACACAGCAGATGAAAAACAGACCCATCTTCCTCCTCATCTCCACAGCTTCTACAGAAATAATTTGCAAGGTGGCTAAGACCAATGCGCCTCGCATGTGTTCTTAGAATGCTATGCCCCGAAATAACCACGGCAAAAAGTGTCGGAGCCTGTTTCTCTGGAGTTTAATTAGAGCTGCCATACGCCTTCTATCCAGAATTGGCCAGATTTTCTGCGTCTTTTCTTCCGTGTCGGAAGCCGATCACCTATTGTCGACAAAGTCTTCGATTGCATTGCCAAATTTAAGCTTACAGGTTTCCAAATGGATCCCTAATGCGAAAAATTCGTCAGAGATGGTCGCGCCTTGTCTGGTCAACCACTCTGCGTTTACCCACAATGTCTCCTGGTACCCATGTAATACATTGATTCGCTACCGCGTTGAATCTACGACAGTCGTATAGGTCATTATATTGGAATCCAATGGTGTGATAGCCGCCTAGCTATTGAAAAGTATGGTAGTTTTCTGCTTGGGGACATCATTGTCCACAATAATTTTCACTTTAGTCTGTATTGCCTACATTTTTGCCTAAAAGACGCTGCAGTGTATTCGGCAGCCTTATAGACCAGGATATTCCGATTGATTTCGAAACAATTTCACATTCAACAGTTATCTTCTTGGAGCTATCGACCTATACTTTCCTACGGAGTCATCCCGATAGTTTGTATGTAACAGGAAGATGAATTCCTATAAAATTGCAATCTGCTCGTGCTTTATAAAACAAATATTCACAGAATAATAGAAGGACTTTACTGGATATCTTAATTGTTCAACACACATACTTACAAGTGATTTAAGAATTATTTTTCAAAGTCATTAACAAAATACTTAAGTGCAGTTTATGCAGAATGCTACAAGGAATAGCATATAAAGAGTCTGAGGCAATAAAAATACGTTAAATGTAGTTGTGATTGACAAATAACAAAACGAATGGAAAAAAGAGAGAACCGTTATATCCTTAAAAGTAATTTACACTCTTCTGCTAGAGTGAGAGGCCCTCTAAAGCTCAGTAGGCTTACAGCAAACTAAAGCGTTTGTACGTTTGCGTTAATTTGTTTGTTTGTTTGTATCGTTTCCTTGCAGTTGTTGTTTATTTCCTGTTTTATTTTCTCCTTTTTCTTTTGCATACTTTATATGCAAATTTCTAATTCTAAGTTGACAATGAATACAAATGATGGACTGACTGAACAAGAGACCAAAGCATTAGACCATTGGAGAGCTTATTGTCATGTTGTATTGTTGTGAACAAGAGAAGAAAACGTATGACAAACTACAAAACAACAGTCGTATAAAGAATTATCATCATCATCAACAACATTTCGAGATGGAAAAATATGAAAAGAATATGAAAGGAATTATGATTGTGTTGTTGTTGAATTTGAAATTCTAGTTTATGACTTGTCATCCATTTTGTTTTCTTTTATTTTTCTTATTCTATCTCTCTCCCTCTCTCTCTCTCTCTCTCTCTCTCTCTCTCTCTCTCTCTCTTTGTGAAGCTTCTTTGAAATGAATGTTATTCACAGTTGAAGTGCCATTATTGTCAGACTCAACATACTGAGAAATACTTACACAATCTAAACAACATACATATGTACATATGTATGTGTGTACGAGTATGTTGAAGATGAGATTATAACTTAAGTTTTATAGTCGTTTTCTTTATGATCTTTATATTCTTGATTTTTATTTTTTTATGTTCACGTTCATAAATGCTAATTGCATGTAAGTATAGGTATCTTGAGATATTATCATTCATGCCCTTGACAAGTTCATTCGTTATTACTGCATAGAGTTCTTTGCCTTTATTTCTTTCTCATCGGGCGAATTTTTAAAGCAATTAAAGCATTTTCTTCAATTGTTTTTCATTTAAAAATATCTTTCTTGGGAAAATAATTAAA
>QOCX01000426.1:42294-52692 GCA_005959815.1 Sarcophaga bullata | reverse complement strand
AAACAATATTTTTCCAATATTCTTGTTCAAATTACTTTACCAACCAACTTTATCAGTAAAAAAGAAAAACCCCACTTCTTGATCTCGATTTTAAACGTTGGTCACACACAAAACAGCCATAGTGTTTGCGTTTGCCGCCATTACATATTGGCTTGAAATTAAGTGTCATACAGAATAACGCATACCCAGTACGTACCACAGTTTCCACTGATAGCGATAGCGGTGTCTGTATTAACCAACGGGCTTATGGGGGTCACAAAAGTGAAGAATAAAGTAGAAAGTGTTTGAGGTCATGTAGCCTTTAATATGAAATGAATTTAAAAAAAAAAAAAAAAAAAAAAGAAAAAAATTAAAGAAGAAGAAGAAGCTGCAGTAACAATAACAGCCGATATAAAATTGTGAACAATACTGGTATAGTATATGCAGATTAAAAACCGAATACACTCACATACAAACATATACAAACATAACAATCATTTTTAATTCTAGGATTATGTTCACAGTCCTTTATCCACATATAACTGTACATATGCATGTATGCATATAGTGGAACTATTCCCATTGTACATGCAAGGATTGTGTTCACACATCTACATAGAAACACATATATTAACCTTCATATGTACATATGTATGCATTTTTATATGTATTCATATTTATATTGTACATGAGTGTTTCGTTCATGTACATATGGATGTACATATGGATGTACATATGAATGTATGCATGTATGCGTATTATTCTGGCCATTATATTTCCTTTCTTTTTTTTATTCCTTTGTGTCACCGCACACAAAAGCCTTTCGTGTAACGATGCGTTATATAAAGGAGCATTACAACACTACAATAAAATAAAAAAACAAAACACAGTATGAAACAACAACTACAATATGAAAATATTAAACGACAAAAAAAAACACAAAGAAGGGGAAAAACATGGCAATATTTTATTGTGTATGTAGTGTGGGCAGGCAACAGAATAAGAAAAGTTGAAAAATGAAAATGAAAATAAAATTGAAAAGGAAAAAATCCATCTTTTAATATTTCTTTTGGAAAACATATGAAAATTCGCATAGGCTTCTTTCTGTAGTACATCATGCCACCCTAAATTGTGGCAAAATATATGCGACATATTACTTGACGAATATAACATTTAAGGATGAGTTTTATAAGGTGTTGTTATGGTTATGAAAATCAATTTGTTTTTTTTTTAATTTGAAAAAGAAATTTTTCTGATAACATTAAATTGTTTAATTGGCCCTATCAACTGGTTTATTATTATATTAGCCAACATTTTTTTACAACCTTCTGTGTAGACAGCCTTAATTCGAAGAAAGAATGATGCCCACCAATAACATGCAATTGCCCTATCGCAAGATTATTTACAAAAAATAATTCCTTCTTTTGCTCATGATTTCACAGCGTTTTTCCTGTAATTAGTTTCATAAATTAGTCGACTTTAGCAGGCACTTTAGCAAAGGCGTCGTTATCTGATAATAATAACTTCTGTAGTCATAAATTAATTGCCCTAATGCGGATATGGTACTGCTTTGACTGCCTACATCCGGTACATTACTCGACAGATGAAGATTAGAGATTCTTTTTGAAGCCTCTTTATTTTTTCATCGGCGTTTTATTGGGTCTGTAGACAAGTGCTGAAATAGATTAGTGGGTAGTTAGTTTAGTGGGTAGTGTATTGGCTTATTAGACGAAAGGCCACTGTTCGAATCCCCGGTCAGACATCAAAAGCGAAATATGCAAACAATATTTCTTCGGCGACTTCCTCTCAGCAGATTTCTAGCAAAAACTTTGAGAGTAAATAAAATTGCCATGAAAAGTTTCTCAAAACTCTATTGTGCGGAGTCGACTTTAAACTGTAGGTCACGCTGTATCTCTTGAATGGCGTACTCTCTAGTACCTATTGTTTATAGATTTTAAGAAATCCCTCTATATCACCATTCAAACTGAAAAGAGGCCGAAAAGAAATAAAAGAAAATTAACAGAATAAAATACAGCCAGTAAGCTGCCAGTGATTTGTTGCAACATAGCTGTTATGCAGTAAAATGAGGATGCAATAAAAATTCTGGTGTAATGTGTTGTTCAGTTCAAATAAGTGAAAACAAATTGGCATCGTCGCTACCAACAAAAATAATGCCAGTCGGAAGATGAAACATAGGATCACCCTTACCAACAGTAATTGAATAGCAGATACCCTTCTCGTACGATTAAATTTATACTCTACAAATCGCTCATTCTCTCTGTGTTTCTTTATAGCGCAGAGGCATGGGCACTATTAAGCTTTAAGCAGCGAGCAGCACTGAGAGTATTTGAGAGAGAGCGAGTTGGCGATCACTTCCGTATTTAATTTAATAATGAGCTGTAAGAGCTCCTCAACAACGTGGACGTTGTGCAGTGTTTTAACAACCACAGGCTGCGCTGGCTCAACCACGTCGTTCGAATGAAAAACAATGCTCTGCCGGTTTGCAAAAGTTGGCGAAGAGGATGACCTTGTTTGCGTTGGAAGGACTAAGTCGAGGAAGCCCTCTCATCAATTGGTGTGACCATTTCGATATTGCATATAAAGGCAGAGGATCCTATCCATCCTAGAAGGATGTGAAGGCAGGCTGAAATACGTTTATCGGGTGGCCAATTAACTAAGGAAGTAATTCTCGGAACCGTTAGAAGTTAAGGAAATTTAAAACAAATTCATTTTCGTAGTAAACTAACTAAGAAATAAAAGCATTTATCAACATGTATCTAAACATGTATGTCAACATTCTTGCAAATACAAGACAAGCTTAATTATGAAAGTGAAGTGAAGTGCCTACATTTATAGGCCTTAGGTTATAGTTTTTAAAAGTCAAAAATCTGCAACATATTTACGTTTTTCAATAAGTAAAAATGCTTCAATGTTTCCAGCACTTTAAAAACTACTTAAACACCGAGTGTATTCAACTTAAATTTCTTTTTTCCAACATTTTTTTTTTGTTCTTCTGCTTGTTTACGTTACATTAAGTTGAAGATCTAAAGTAGCTTTTAAGCTTATATATCTGGCAGGGGCAAAAGACGTTTCCAGCACTTAGGCTATTCAGAGAGAGAGAATAAAAAGAGAACATATATACAATGTATTAAAGATCATTTAAGAATATAAATTTGAAAAATATTTATTGAGCTCTTTAAGAGTCTTCTGAAATTGAAATTGCTTGAAAGCGACAACTACACACGATAGAAAAATTCTATTTTCCCTAACCAATGAGGAAACATGAGTATTATTTTGATGAAGGAATGAAAACTTGATAAAAAAAAAATTGGAAAATATCATCAGCAACATTTTCTACAACCACTACTTGCAGATGCTCTCTCTCTCTCTCTCTCTCTCGTCTATTACCAACACATACTCAAGTGTTGTAGGCTGTAGTATAAAAACTATATTGTACATATGTTTGGTCACAGACATACATGCATGCATAATATGTTACATTATATGGTACATACTTGCATATATATTTTGTACTTATCTATGAGAAAAAAAAAAAACAAAAAAAAAACACACAAAAAAGAAAGAAAAAAACAAAACTTTAATGGTTTTAATATTGCATGATAAAGAAGAAAAGAAAGAAAGAAAAAAAAATAAAAGAAAAGAAATAATTGATAAAAAAAAGAAGAAAGGAAGCACATGGAAGACAAAAGTGGAAAATGAGTATGCCCGATGTTGTGCAGAGAACAGAGAAAATATTGAAGTTAATAAAACTAAAATAGTCTGTCACATTTAATGATGCCGTTGACAATATGACCTCAACTAGGGTGATTGATAAAACCAACAAAAAAAAAACAAAACTTTTATTGTGCAGCATTAGATTGAAAGAGATATGAACTCTGTTTTAAATAAACGTTTAAAAATATGTTTAAAAATATATTCAGTAAATATTTTAAAGTATTTTCCAGGTTTAAAGCATAAATAATTGATCACAACTTAAAAAAAAGGATCAAAAATTTACGACTAGCAGCATTTGCAGCATAACATTGTCCATGTTGTTGAGGAGTTCAAGCAGATCACTGTTAGATCGGAAGTGGAAATTATCGCCAACTCGCACTGGACCGAAGATCTTACGTAGAACTTTTCTTTCGATTACTCTCAAGGCTACTGCATCAGTGCTTAATAGTTTCCATGCTTCTGCGCCAGGGAGGAAGAGCGTCTTGTAGAGTATACATTTCGTCGGACGTATGATCGTAAGAGCAGCTGTTGCTAAGAGTGATCCTATGTTTCATCTCCAGACTGGCATTATATTTGTTGGTAACTGCGGAGTCAAGATACGTAAATTCCTTGACTACATCGAAAGTATAGTTATCGACCGTAATTTTAGATCCAATACGCCACAAGTCCCAACTTGTATAGGTAGACAGTAGGTTTTCTATCAGAAATCAATTATTATAGATTGCGTTGCCTTTGTTGGTTACGTCTTCGGCATGGGACAGCGAGCAGCTTCTGCTTCAAGAGGAATGAAACCATAAGGAACATTCTATGAAATTCCATTGCCGTGTCCAATTTGTTTACGACTTTTTCCAAAAAATATGCCAGAAACGTTTAAATACATAAACGAAGGGACTAGAGGATAGGATGGGTGAAAGCGGGTGCATGTAAACGAATTCTTTTTAAAGAAATTTTAAAATAATTTGTAAAATGTGTTAGAAAATTTTTTGCATTTATATAGCAGGCAATTGTATAAAAGTCAGGAAATGAATTATATTGAAAATATTTTCATTACAATTTTAAAGCCAAAAAACAAAGATTGCCTAAGTTTCAGTACTATTAAAGCCGGCAATTATTATATCCGAGATTTTATATACGCGAAATACTGTACGTACTGATGGCTACAACACTTCAGTCAAGATTACGACTTAATCTCTCACTCCCATTTATGTTGTATGTTTTAATTTTATACATAATTGGCAAGATGTAAAAACTAAAATTAATTCCAAACGAAAGGTTTTTGAGATACTTTTCATTTTTATTTACTCCTTAGAATTTTTGATCAAAAGCTCTGAGCTGAGAGAAAGACAGCGACTTACCGTGCTATCACGTCTAATAAGGCAACACAGTACCTACTAGACTACGGCGGTGTAATAATGTAATGGCAATAACAGAATACACACATTGTACGGTAAATAGAAACTACACACAAAGATAATGGAGTATTAATAGAGAGAAACAATGATAATGTCATACAGTCATGAGTAGTCAGTTAGCAGTGAGGCAGGAGTCTTTCATTGATAGACAGTCTTGTTCTCTGTTCGCTTCTGGTGTTGTTCAATTTGGGTTGCTAATGGTTAGACTTATTAAATTTTTTAAATTTCAATATTCGATTTTATTACATTGGACTTGTTGTCGAGCCCTTTAGCTCTGAGTTAGACAGGCGTACGTGTATTAAATTTAGAAATTTAAATTTTTAAAGACTTTAAAAAAGATTTACAAAATTCAACATTTTCAAAACAAGGGATTGCTGTACAGTTATTTGTTATAAAATTATAAATAAATCAGAAGAAGAAAAGAAAAAATGGAAAATCTACAACAACTTTATGTTATTGACCCACATTTCTAAAAAGTGCACACATACACACGCTCTCGCATACATATATACTAATGCACTAATGCACATACACTTTAAGGTGTCCATTTACAAAAAAAAAAAAAAAAAAAAAAAAAAAAAAAATATTTTACAAATCTGTGCTCGAGCATATAAACAACTGTAATGAACGAATAGTGTTTATGTGTATGTATATACTATTCCTATATAATATTCCATGCATAAATCTATAGTTGCATGAGTACTGCAACAATATCAAATATTACATTTGTATACATTTGTATATACATATTGTATGTATGTATGTATGCATGTACGTATGTATGTATATATGTGAGTATAAATTTTAATAAAATTTTAAATTCACATTTTAACTGTCATCACATTGAAATGAAATGAAAAAGGCATTATGCATGAGTCATTTTCATGGTTTATTATTATTTTATACTCCACTTTTACTACTGATGACGTACGTCTCCTTCTGTAGCAATATGAAAAATTTTTTTTTTTAATTTTTTTAATTTTTTTTTTTGTCATAAATTTATTCATACTTTTAAAACATATTGCATGGCATGGCAGACTGTCTGTGCGTGTGCGTGTGTATGTGTATATAAGTTTTTTGTTTCTTTATGAAGTACATTTACAGTGAATGCATGTGCTGTGATCATGCAAACAGTATTTGTCTCCTCCTCATATATCATTTAAGAACTCATAAAGATTTAAAAATATAAGAGAGAGAAAAAATAAAAGAATTACTACATACGTTGCATTGTATTCATTCGTTTTGTACCCTACACCTGGTCCTAGCAACTTAACGTTGTTTCGAGCTGTTGTATTGGAAACCTGATAACCTAAATATATTCCACGTAGTTGAGGGCATTATATCTCGGAATTGATCAACAACAACTGTCTTACTTAAGATTCTAGCAATGACAAGAATTAGAAAGAAGAACATGCTTTAAATTTTAACAACCTGTCTAAAAGGTAACGTACTTTCTAACTAACAAACTAAGTCTCCAGACTGTATGAGTTGTCTTTACTTAAAATCAATCAACATTTCATTTCTTTTTGTTTCTTTTTATTGATACGAACATTAAAATTTTAACAAAATATTATGATGATTTATTTTATATTTCTATTGTCAGTTTATATTTTCCAGAATTCATTGCAAAACCTAACAACAACTTGTAACACATATTGACAGCAATAAAATCATTTCAATATTTATTAATTGATTATCATCAATAAACTTTTTTTCTTTCTTTTTTTTTTATCAATCAAATTTAACTCATGACAAAAATCCTTAAAGAAATCATTTGTCTAATGAAATAAAGACATCATCATCATCATCATCATCATCATTATCATCATCATTCACATCATTGTCATATTTGATTTTAAAATATCATGACAATTTTCTCTTAATGAAATTCATAATGCCAGCATTCAATTATGCCCAACAGTTTCACAGTAGAAGACAATTTTCTTTCGAACAAAAAGGTTTTCTTGTTTTGCTTGTGATTTCTTTTTTTCATAAATTTTGAATATGAAAATGCAGAAGAAAATTCATAATATTATTATGAAATTGACATCCTTACACACATATATACATATGTGCATACCTTAGTTCAATAATCATTCAAGAAACATTCCAACATCGAATTGTTGCAACATTTCAAACAGACACATGGTTAACGGTAAGCTCTTTAAAAGTTTAAATTTAAAAACGTAATGCATTAGAAATGGTTTTAAATTTTACAAAATTTCTTTTTTTTTGTTGTGGAGGGAAATTGTTCTGATTAGAAATGGAAAATTTTATCAATTCGGGCCAATTTTTTGTGCACTTTTTCGGATGTCTGGAGTAGTATCTCGGCAATGGCATCACGAATATTGGCCTTCAAATACTCAATTGCCTCTGGTTTGTCGGCATAACGCTATTCTTTAACAGCGCCCCACAGAAAATAGTCCAACGGTGTCAAATTACAGCTTCTTGGCGGCCAATAGACATCACCATTTCAGCTAATTTAACGGCCATCAAACATGTCAACATAACACTTTTTTCAAGTAAATTAAACGACCATCATACGTTCGACGCAATATATCGAATGTAGTATGATATGTGCGGCAGGTTGCATCATTCTGTTGAAACCAAACATCGTTCACATCAATAACATGAAGAGCGGGTACAAAACATGTCGGTTATCACGGTGCGATAGGTGTCTCCATTGACCGTAATGGTTGCGACGTGCTCATTTTCAGAGAAATGAGGGCCAATGATGTCTATTCTCCACAAGCCATATCAAACAGTAACTCGTAATGGGTGCATTGGCCTCCGAAAGAACACGTATGAGCTTTCCGAGCCCCAAATACGGCAATTTTGGTTATTAACGTACCCAGCAAGATGCAAATGAGCTTCATCCATCATCGTCAATGATAATTTTTTTTTGGCAAAATCATCATGCAGTTTCTCGTCGGCCCATCTAGCAAAGCGAAAACGAAACAGATAATCATGCTGCTTCAACTCTTTAATTAATTGAACTTTGTGTAGCCTCATGCCCAAGTCTTTTCATGAAACCCGTAAACCCATAAACAGATGCGTAAACCCCATGAATACTCTCAGCAACAGCTTCGATATGAAGGTCGAATGTATGCACTGTACGCGTTAATTCACGTCTTGGCGCATCAACAATGAAACTAGCAAGTCTTTCTCTAGTCCTTCTCTGGTTCCTCTTTGCTATAAAGTTTTGTACGATTTTTTCGCGCAATTTCGTCCGACCAAATTGTCTTTGTTTTGATAATAAATTTCCAGTAAATCGCAACGTTGTTCAAGCTTGTATCGACATTACATCTAGTGGAGACACTTTATTGAATTTTGTAACAGAATAGAATGACATAAGTACTGCCAGATTTGGAGCAACCTGTGGTTCGAATTAAAACTGACAGATGACCCACCCTATACATACTTTATCTCAATAATCATCCCATAACATAAAATGTAGAAATCAACAGACATTTCAACATCCAATTTGCTGTAACAGTTGAATCAGACACATACATATGTATGTATACCTTAAATCGAAATGAAAGCTTTAAAGCTTGTACAAAAACAATAAGATGAAGATCATGATGATGATTATGCATTAATTTGTAGACAAAATTAAATTAAATTAAAAATTGTTTAAGCATGTATTTGTTTTACTATTTATTCTTATTTTTTTTCTTAAATTTTATTTTTTTATTTTCCCTAATTGATAATGTTTTCATGTGCATGAAATATGTATGTACGTAAGTGCATATGTATGTATGTCGTAATGCAACATTTCCCTTAAATACACACACCATAACACTTGTTACTTTTGCTGTATACACAGCATTTGAGCATTTCATTTGCAAATGTTGTATGGTATGAACAGCAAGGCCTACATTTTGAATTTCATAACTTTCACTCGAGCATAGTCAGCTCAATTCGCCAGTTAAATTCAGAAATTATGGTTTGATTTCTGTTAAATATCTTTAAGAAATTCGGAGTGTTCAAGGTAATATTGTAAGAATACATTACGGCTTAGAAACAAATCGAAACTGCAGGGGTTAATAAACCGTGAACCGTGGCCCTACATTTACAAAGCTAACACACTACCTATTAGACTACAGCGTTGGCTGCTACCCGTATATCAAAATCAAATTGACATTTGAATCCAGTATGCTCAACTTCGTTTGTAGGCTTATGTTGCTATTTTGAAAAATCAATGGTAGATTCTAGAAGTTGTTCTAGCATTATTGTGTTTTGAATGGACATCTATCCCCCCAACCGTAATGCAAATATTTTTTAAAATTTTAATTTCATTGCAAGAACTTTTTAAAAAGGCCCACTTGAACAACAATCACATCCTGCACTACCTACAGCATATTTAATTTTACTATGCTTTTCAAAACTACATTTAATATATCCTAGACAATGGTACAAACATGAAACATGATTTTGCTTTATCATACATGTCATACATACATGTCATATAGTTCATGTTATGAACATGTCTGTATGTCTGAAAGCTTACATGTTGTACAATTAAAATATTTTCTTATAATAAATTGCAAATTGTTTAGGTATTCTCAGGCATATGTTTCATAAGGACAGAATATTTCATTTTAAGGATTAGTTTTTCCATTTGGAAGTTTTGGGAATTTTTGCTCGATATTTTGGTTAATGCAGGAAAATTTCATATCTGATACTGAGCGTACTTCGAACTTCTTAATATTGTTTATGCTTAAGTCGTGCCTCACATCTCCGCAGTAATTTACTGTACGCTTTTGGCTACTGTTGCTGGATTTGCTAATAGGATAGGTTAGTTGAGGGATGAGCTCACTCTACGCGCTTATGAATTTCTCCGCATCGGATGCAGGCTAATGGCAGCCTACAGTAAGACTTAGTGTGTTAAATTTTCTGGCAGTTTTGGTAATGTTACGCGTTTCCTTTTAATAACTCCACTGTTACTTTTCTATTTCTTGAGAAGATATCTTATTGGGATGAACTCTGTCCTTGTCCTTTAGTTGAGAAACGTAGAATGCAATTTTCGACTGTAGATAAAGGTTAAGGTATTGTTTTCTCCCTTATTTAATGCATTACAAAGAAACTTCAGCTTAGTCTCTTACAGATTAATTTCATTTATTGTAAGGAGCTATCAATACTCTTAATGACAACGAGCAGGCCTTTGGTCAGCTTTACTTGGTATAAGTAGTAATTTTTAAATTCTCGATCTTTCCAAAGTTCATTCGAACAATTGGAAACTATTACTCCATGCACCAAATAGCTGTTT
>QOCX01000426.1:0-35390 GCA_005959815.1 Sarcophaga bullata | reverse complement strand
TCTTTACTTGACTTCCTTTTTTCATGTTTTTCATTGCATCAATATAATCATCAATATTCTTATCATTTTCATTTCGTCTCTTCACGTCAGTGCACAGCAGTGCATTAAATCTATCAATATTAGGGGTAGTAGAAAAAAATAAACATTTTATTTTGATTATAATTTCTAATTTAGAAATTTATTTGAAATATTGTATTTCTGTCTCTCTTTCACTCTCCTTCTTTCAATCTCTCATAAGCATCCAATTAAAATGAAATGCTAAAACAAGACTCCAATTATGAAAGGAGGACCATACATAGCGGTATGAAATGAATACCTATGAAATCGAATACACGTTATAGGTTTCAGTTTAAGATACGTTTTGATTATATGCATACACACAACACTTAAATTTCCAATATATTTTTGAAAATTATAAATTACAGTGGCGAATAAAAATAAATTACCAATTTGATAAACAATAAAGTTCTTAATTTATTTTTATGGAATTGTCAAGGGACTAACAATGAAAAGAGAAGCTACAAGCAATAATTACAAAATCGATAGCACATAACTATCCTGAACAGAGTACAGACGTTGTAATGCTTGGATATCATGAGCAATCTTCACTTTACAACCACTGGACATCTTCCCCCAAGACCTTGGCTGCTAGAACAGCACTTAGGCTTAAGTCTCAGACATGTTTAGACCATATGCGGTAGGGCACGCTTCTAACTTCATAAAGTAGAACAAATCGCCCGTTTTTTATAGGCGACTACATGATACTAGGACTGTTTTCGGACGAACATACACGTGTGAACCTGTCATCGATGACAGTGATATAACTATCTCACCGATAGTTCAAAAATGAAATGTGGAACTGTCCAGCAGCAATAAAGCATTGGGTTCCCAATCAAATCAAAAGGGTATACATCGACACAACATCCATCTCTACTTGGTTCCGGGTCACTGCGGCATAGATGGAAACAAAAAGACGAAAGAACAAGAGGGGATATATAACGCGCCAAGAATACTTTTCTAAATTGGAAAAAGCAACATGAAATTCAACAAACTATAGGAAGAAACGGAATTTTTTAACCAAGAATACATAGGGGATGTCGCCAACACATGGTATGTGCTGGAATTAGAAAAATTGCTTATGGGAGGGATATGTATTAAGTGGTGCTAGTTTTGATTGTTTTTATCTTGGCTGTACCGAAAGGACATCTAAGAAAATAATTCATCTACCAATGATTTATAGCATCCGTCTGGCATTGCCTGAGTGTTCGGATCTGTAAAAAAGCGACTAAAAAGCGAATTTAATGCATAAGTAGCCGTAGTCAAGAAGGTAGTGTATTGGCTTATGAGAGGTAAGGCCAGGTTAGACCTTTACAACAAAACAAATATTTCTTCGACGAAACTTTGGAAATGAATAAAACTGCCATGAAAATTTCCTTACAAATCTGTCATTCGCAGTCAACTTTCAACTGTAGATCCTAGCATAAATGGTAGTGAGAAGCTAGGTAGTAATCCAGACTGATAGATTGTAGTGACCAATTATGTATGTACAGTGAACGTCAAAAGAAACTGTACACAATGGCACAATGAATAAATTTCTCACAATCGCCAAACTCAGCTTCTAACACTTAAGGAGTGTGCCCAAAAAAATTTGACAAAAATTTGAATTTTTTTTTTAGTTTCAATTTCAGAAATTTTAAAATAAAACTAACGGTAATTTTTAAATCTATAATATCTTAAATGCACAGTTTCTTCACTGTATGTATGTAGTCCTCTTGCCAATCAACTACGAATGACACAAGGAGTGAAACTAAGGAGTACAACGTAAATATAAGCGCTTTTCTGAAACAACTATTTTTAGTTATTTCGAATACGTAATGTCGTTATATATACATATATATGTGTACCTATATAGTTTGTTATAGCTTGTAATATACATATTAAGACACTGTGTATGGGTAATATAAAACCATTCTCAGGATAATTTAAACAAAAAATAAGACAAAAAATAAAACGAAAATAAAATAAGAGTATGTTGAATATATTTTAACTAATTTATATGTATATGTATGTATGTATGTATGTATGTATGTATGTATTATTGATTAATGTTAAGGCCATTTAAGCCATATCCTATTAAAATTGAATAAAAATTGTGTATAATGATGGTCATATTTTCTCTTTATGTACGTATGATGACCAACTTATTTGTATTTAAGGATGTTCTTGCTAATGTCCTCTTTTTATCTCAATTTGATGTATCTTTCTTGGTAACAGTTGTTTTTCTTGTTTTATTTTTTTCTGTATTTCATTTCCTTAAGCGAATTCCATATCTTTAGCTTTAATCTTACCAAAAAAAAAACAGTTTATCTCATGTCCACACATTGTTTGTTGTCCAAGAAAAAAATGTAAAAATTTCTTCCATAATTTATCATTCATTAGATATTCCTAAAGAATTTTTATTTTTTATTTTATTTTATATTCTATACCAGGACATTGCCTAGGCTTTTGAAAGAAAAAAAATATCTAAAGAGAGTTTTATGTGGAAAAAAACTAATAAAATTAATATGAGATAATCAAATCAAATAAAAAAAAAAAAAAAAAATTATTCCAAACAATATTTGTGCCCACAAAATAATTTATTATAATAAAATTATAATAAGCCTGTTAAACCTATAATGTTGTTTATATTGTATGTTAAAATTAATATACGTGGTGGTTGTTTTTTTTTTTGTTTTTTATAAATGAAAAAGATGTTTGAAGTACTTTAAAACTCATTTAATACAATACTAAAGCAAAGTAACCCTTAGACTGTTGAATTAAAAACTATTGTCTACTTTCAGGCATTGTTATAGGGTGTGCCATTTAAAAGTTTAGATTTAGAAATGCAATAAAACAAAAACGGTTTGAAATTTTGCCAAATTTATATTTTTTCTTGTGAAGCACAATTGTCCCTAACAGAAATTGAACATAATTTCATTCATATGGCTGTCGCAGCTGGTCTCACAGTACCTCATTCGATCGTATCAATGCATAACCAATATTGGCCTTCAAATGCTCTATAGCCTCTGGTCTGTCTGTAAAACATTTTTCTTTAACGAAGTCCCACAGAAAATAGTCCAATGGTGTCAAATTGCATCATCTTGGCAGTCAATTGACATCATCAATTCGGCTAATTAAACGGCCTTCAAACGCTTGATACAATAAATCGTTTGTGGTATAAGATGTGTAGCAAGTTGCACCATCATGTTGAAACCAAACATCGTTGGCATCAATACCAAGAAGTGCGAATACGAAAAAATCGGTTATTATGCAATAGGTGTATCCATTGAACGTATTATTAGCACCGTACTCAATTTCAAAAGAGTATGGGTCAATAATGCCGCACCAAGAGGTCACTTGTACTGGGTGCATTGGCTACTGTAAGACCACGAGGAGGTTTTCTGAGCCCCAAACACAGCAATTTTGCTTATTAACGTACCCACCAAGATGAAAATGAGCTTCATTCGAAAAGATTACTCTTTTTGCCAAATCGACATCATCGTGTAGTTTCCCGTTAGCCTAACTAGCGAACCGAAAATGAAGCGTATGATGGTGCTGCTTTAAGGCATCATATCGAGATCTTTTCATAAAATACGACGTAAACTGTGGCATGATGTGTTCAATTCTTGAGAATGACGATGAGTTGATGTTTATGGATTCTCCAGGCACACTCTCAGCCACAGCTTCAATATTTACTGTTATACGCACAGTTGAAACATGTCTTTGGCTTAGTGCATCAACAATGAAACCATTTTCATAAACTTCAGCAATAAACTTGCGTATACCGGGCGCTGTTGGTCCTTCTCTGCGACTAAATTTTGTTTGACATTTACGTACAATTTCCTATCAATTGTCTTCGTTTGGGAAACAAATTTAAAATAAATTCCAACGTTGTTCAAACGTTAAACGATTCATTACGTTCATTGGTGATATTATATTGAATTTTGTGACAGAATAGAATGACATAAGTCTTGCTAGATACGAAATAAACGATTTAAGCCGATGAGGTAAAGCAGCCCTTAAGGCTATGGAAAAAATTAAAAATTATTGCCTACTTTTAGGTCGTGGTAATAAAAGGATTATTAATTTAAAGTTTTCAATTTCTATAAAACATTTAATATGATCAGCAAATATTGTGTGTGTGTGTTTAATCAATTCAGTTGAATTTCATTTCATATTTTTCACACATCAACTAGAAAAGAAAAAAAAAAAAAGAAATTATGGCGTATTGAGCCAGTTATCAAACAGCCTGGTTGGTAGGAGGCCATTGCCACTGATGCTGCTGTTGCTGAAATTGGTCAATTTGTAGCACGGCCAATAGTAGGCTACCAAACATAGAAAATATGCCACAATGGTCGTGGCTGCAATAAACAACTGCCATTTTTTTTTTTTTTTTTTTTGCATTTAATGCTCTGCAATCAAAGTGAGAGCCAGCAAGCAAAGCTTATACTACTACTGGAATATTGATAAAAGTCGTAATAATAGAGAGACAGAAGGAGAGTGAAAGAAGGGAAGAGCGAGATTTTAAAACATAATTGGCTTATCACTGATTTCCATGCATTGCCTGGTAAACACGTACACACACTTTCTTTTTTTTAAATTCAAAACAAGCACATAAATAGCATTGAAATTATAATTACAGTGGCAAACAAAAGTGTTCTTATAATAAATTTTTATTATCAACTGAGCAAATGTTTCATTCACAAGGTTTTCATATATTATTAGCCACTGTAAGCCTGATGCATTGAATAAATAATGATTTCACCTTAAAGCACTTTATATGTCTGCGCTGCTTTTCAACTTTTGCTGCATTATTATGGCCGTCGTTTTCATTTTTATTGTGAATAATTCGAATATAATTTCCTATTTTTTTTTTATTCGTTTTTTTTTCGTTCAATTCATTTATAATGCACAGCATAATTATGCTTCAAGTGAAATGTTTTTTTTTCTCGCTTTTTTTTAAATTCAATAATTAAACGTTTTATTTGCAATTTGTAGACTATTGATAAATAGCACAAGCGTTTTAATTAAAACCTATACGAGTTACTATTCAAAAGGCTTTTAAAATTATTGCCTTTTCAATTGTACGTACGTATTATTCGTTCGTATATTCAGTTCATCTGCCCACAATATTGTAATTGAACTTGTTATTGAAATTGAAAAGAAATAAAAAAAAAATAAAAATTATTTCCGTTTTCTTTTTTTGTGTTTTATATTTCAGGTGAGTCTTCGTTAGTTGAGGAGAGTTAATTTTGTGTTTTGAGAAACATGTGTTCAGCCATAAATTCCTAGAGTATTCAAGGTGTGCTTAAAAATTTAAAACAAATAGTTCAGATTTGAATCAAAGAAAAACAGAAAAAAAAAATCTTATCGAATGTTATAATGCGTTTAAAAAAATTAATTTTGAAATTCCTGCAACTCTTGTTTTATTTTTTTATTTTATTATGCTTCTTTCTATGCAATATTTTTTTTTTATCTTTATATGTACATCGCATAACATTTGTAGCCTTTTGGAGCCATGAATAGCGAAAGAGCAATATAAACCAGCATAATATTACAAAAATGCTTTAAGATTTTGTCGTTTTCTTTTCATTTTTCTCTTTTTAATATTCGTAGTGAAAAATTGTGACGTAATTTTTATATAATTTCGCGGGATGTGATCCTTTTTTCTTTTAATTTTCATAATTTTCATATTTTACTTGTATTAAATGCAAGTTTATCAATATATTTCTACTGCATTCTAGTTGGCTTGCACAATGGCACGGAATACAACGCTTATATAAATTCTTATTTAAAAATAATTAAAAGAAGTGGCAAAAGATACTTTTGATGATTGTCAGTAGCAAACATTCCAATATTCTACCACAAATATTTCATAAATTTTAAGCGAATATCTCCACAATATTCTACCAGATTTTACATTACAATGCACCCTTTTGAGTTAAAATTTGTTGGAATGAATTTTAATATTCCAGTTTTCCCATCTAAACAGTTGATTCATCAATTGCAACTGACGTTATGATACTGCAGTTGTTATTAGTAATTACACCCACGCTTACATAACTGATCATTACATTCCTTCAGTCACGATTACATTCTAGTTTCTCATACCACTTATGTTGTGTGTGTTAATTTTATACATGAGTGGCATGACCTGCAGTTTAAGCTCCACACAGAGCTTTTGCCAGAAATCTGCTGTGACACTGTCGATGTTTTCATATTTCGTTTGGTTGCAGATTTTTCACCTGGGGTTTTGAACCGTGGCCACACATTTAATAAGCCAACACACTACCTACTAGATTACGGCAACTTTATTCGTAGTTGGCTAGAAACAATATTTTTGTAGAAAATATCAATTAATGTGTTAAGTGTAGTATAAGTATCTGAAATTTGCGTACTTGTCTTTCTTAAAAGGCTTTTGAGGTTTTCTAATCTGGGTGTTAAGCGGTCGAAGAGGGTTGTGTATGGATCGTTTGAAGGGGGATCACATTTTGGATGCTCAGTTTGAAAACTTTAACAGTTCACATACAATATACTTGGATATCATTTAACCCATTGTGCTCGTCCTAGTGAAAACAAAAAGGCAGAATAAAGGACGAAAAGAATGGAAAGCTAAGTTAAGCTAAACTAGCAGACAATGGATCAATTAGCTTTGCGAAAATGAAAGCATGCTTCTATTATAAGCCTCAGGAAATGTCGGCCCTTAACAGACAGTTTAAGCTCTCAAGGACTTTTTCAATCAGGATAGTATTGATCTTTCTCCGGGACAGTTGCGGAGAGAGTGCTCTGTGGACTCTAATTCATTCTCATCGCTATATACTATACAATCGTCTCAAACTCTGTAACTGGTCTCACATTGGATTTTGACAAAAAACATCCTGTTTTATCCCTAACCAAGTGGCCAGCTAAAGTCTCAAAATCAAATGCCTTTGTCCTAAAGACATTGCAGTTGTCATTCAATTTATAATGGGTCTCCAGTTCCAGATCCTTACAAAACGCCCCCTGTATCAACTCAGCCACAAATATATGCGTATAGAGGTCCACATCATTTCAAAAGGTCTCATCTGAAATGAAGTTCCTTAACTTGAAGAGTAACATGGTCTCGGATACCATTAGGACGGTGGTTCAATCAAAAACTGCATGCATAAAGGAAAAATTTTTTGAATATAAGTCTGGTCATATGTCTGCAAGCATTCTGCTTCGCAATTATTAGAATATAGTGCCAAGAGCAGCCTGAAGGCAACTCGTAGTGCGATGGTAGTCAGGAACACAATTTGCTGAACCTTATTCAAGAGTTTCTGTGTGCAGTTCTTATTCAAGACATTATTAAATAATTTAAAAACTTATCTGACAATTCCTGTTAGTTAGTACTTGCCCCATCTTTTACCGCTAGACTTGTAACGTGGGTACAAGATATACTGAACCTTTTGCTTCCTCTCTCAATATATCTGTTACTTCTCTGTCAGTTTAGTTTACTTTCCAGTCTGGTACCGAGATATTTGGCCTAAGAAAAAAGCTTGTCTTGCTTAGTTCTAACACACTGCATTAAGTAGGGGCTATCCCTTAAGAATTAAAAAAAACTTTTTTTTTTGTTAAGTCCAAGCCACTGTGTTGAAGAGTACAGTTTGTACATTTGGCTGGTTTATCTTCGCTCTTTTACAACTTCCGAGTTCTTGTAGTTGTTGGTCTTTCTATTTCTTCTTTTCTCTTTTTTTTTTTGCTAGAACATTTAGAGAAAGAGAGAGAGAGAGTGAGAGAGAGATAGTACGCAATTCACTTAAATGTACTTTTGGTAAGTGTCACAACAAGTCGCACTTGGTTTTTATTTTTATTTTCTTTTTTCCTAATACCATGGAATGATATTCAAAACTACCAACCAATGCAGATACTTTCAATTCATTCAATTGTATTTGGGGCAAACAGCGTTAACAGCTGTATATACTGGCTTAGTTTTATACCCTACAATCTCTGGAAAGTACTAGACAATGACAATTTAAATACAAAGAGGGGTAGAAACACTTACTTCTGGAAGCTAAGAAGCTACCTATTATTAGCAGTCAATAAAGTCTGTGATATGTTATTGTAATGTCACGAATTTTTTTTCATGCAATTGTCCTTTGCAGGGTGCCCTTAACCGCTACTAAGTGCAAGTAAAATTAAATTTTTCACTTTTTCGATTTAATTTTATTTCTTTATTTTCCGGAGCTTGAATATCTTTTTTTTTTCTTTGTTTTGTAGTCTTTACAAGCATTGTGTGTTGTGTGTATGCAAATGCATCTAATTATGCAAATGGGAAAAGCTTGCTTTACGCTTTGGTTTTCCCTTCTATGGTACTAGGACGACGAATATTTTTACTCCTTTTTTTTGCCATTTCAAAAGCATTTTTTTTTTCGAATTCTTATTTTATACAATATTTTGGTTTTTATTTCACTTCGTTTTTGTATATTTTTTTCATTTTTTTCATTTTTTTATTCCATTTTAGTGGCGCATATAATTCATAAAGAGGAACTGTTGGCACTGCAGCCAAATAATAGGAAGTGTTACAAGCCACTGTTACTAGCAAAACATTTTAATATTTTGCTTTGTTTCCCCACTTTTTTTTCTCCATGATGTGCTACTACTTATGATATGGCGTTTCTGTGTATTCTTTAATGGAAAAATGTTTTTTTTTTGAAAGTGCCTAAAAAAAAGGGAATATTTCATGTTTTATTAAAAAGAAATATGAATTCGAATTTGAATTTTATCAATTTTATGTTATAATAAATATTAGAATTGAAATACTGCTTCACAACATACCCTAGCCTCTCACGATACAGCAAAAGGCTCATTTCTCATCATGTTTATTTCGAATTTTGTAAACTGTACAGGCTTTCATGCCTTTTTCAATTAATGGGAAATATCAGTATCAACATTTCTTATGAAAGAATACAACTTAATGAGCAAAGGCCCTCACTGATTTTTTTCGTATCCGCTCGGAGATGTCCTAAAGCAGGCGTAGAAAGATACAAACACTATCAATATAAAATCTGCTGCAGCAAATTAGTTATAGCGCTGCTTGCTCGAAAAAAAAAACAATCAATGTCACGACACAATGCTTGGAAGAAATATAAAAACCGCATTAATATATCCCGTCATTCCGTGGCATAATTTAGTTGATCTGGATGTAACATTTTTGTGATCAAACCACAATACACTGCACTTCTGTCGAAACTTATTGCTGTTGTCATTGTTAAATACTTACCTCCCCGATCTTTCTCAGGGATCGCATTATACATGTTGTTATAGATGTTATCCCATCAGACGAGTTCAGTTTAATCTAAGGGTACTATAAGTTTTCGTTCTATCTCCCACTCTATTCCTTATTCTTCATTAACGATCTTCTTTCTGGAAATTCTAATCCTATCTACTCTTTTGCATTTGACAACAAAATTTTTTGTTTATATTCCTTTAATGATGGGCCGAATCGTGACGGAGGCGGAAAGGAGTAATATTAATGGCCCAATGACAGGAATATTATTGCCTCATCTATAGTTATTGGTGGTGTAAGTATTAACGAGCCCGATGTTCTGGATATTCTGGGCATTAAAATTTACTCTGACATTCACTGATTTTCACGTAAATCCGTAGATATTTTAAAATTTAAGTCGCCATATTGGATCCACTAGTTTGAATTTGAATAATTTTGCCATAGTTTTGAAATTAATATCTTCAAAAACCCCCATACAATGATTTTTATTTAAATCTGTAGAAGTTTTAAAATTTAGGTCGCCATATTGGATCCGCCATTTTGAATTTGAAAATTTTTGCCTCAGATTCGAAATAAGCAGCTTGAAAAACCCCCGTACACCGATTTTCATTCTTATTCAGTGATTTCTTATAATTTTGGCCAGAAAATCTAATCATTTTACCCTTTTGTGCAATGTATAGCAAATATCGCAAAAAAGTATGCAACAATAATTTGAATTTATTTGTAGTTTATGTAGGCGTATGATTTATATTTTATACGTGTAGTTAAGACAATAACACTCATACGCTATGGTATTTAATGACTAATAAAACAATTATATCTTGATGTTGTGTACCTTAGTAGAGAAACCTTGTATTCTAATCAATCAATCCATATCATCGTAAGAAAATTTTGCTTTAAAATTATTAGCCAATAATATGAAACAAATCGGACTTTTTTTTTGCGAAATAAAAAAAAAAGAAAAAAAATGCTGACGCACCTTCAGTATTAAAGCTTAAATGTAAAAAAGATGGAAAAGGATTAACTATGATCTTATGGGTTAATTTAAAGCCACAATCTCACTTAAAAATAGCACTTACACAAACCTTACGAAGTAGTGTTATCACAGTATAAGCAGTAGAATTTTATGAACATTTGGTTTTACTTTTAATTCCCCATTAATATGTCCTGGATTCCCACAACGCTTATGTTGCATATGTTAATTTTATACACAAGTGACGGGACCTACGGTTTAAAGAAAGATTTAAAAATTTAAATTTAAATTTCAAAAGACAGATTTTTTGGGAAACTTTCCATGGCAATTTATGGTTGAGAGGAAGTCGCTAAAAAAATATTTCTTCATATTTCGTTTTGTTGGAAGGAAGTCGTTTGAACAGTAGCCTCGAAGGTTCCCCTAAAAAATTGAATCAATACGCTGTATACTTGAATACGGCGATTTCAATATTTCTATAAACTGTCTACTGCCAACCCCTTAGTCCAGGATTACGGCCTGGCTTCTCACATCAACGTGGTGAACGTTATGCCGTACCTATAGTTTGATGTCGAATCCGAACGATAGATGTGGGCAATGTTTTGTGAGATCTTGTTTTTCCCAGAGGTTTTGCAATAAAATCGTTGAGACAGGCTCGATAAGAGAGATTCTTTTTATCACACATTTATGTTTTAATACCTAAGAAATGACGCATAAACTCAAAGAAATTGTCGACTAAGCTGTCTAATTGTTGTGCTAATACAAGACAGATATATGGCGGCATATGTCTGCCATGGATATGAGTTTTATAGTCCATTGGTTCGGTCGAATGTTTGTCTAATATATCTCACCGTGTGGTTTCTAACGCTTCAAGGTATGCTAGGTTGACAGCATAAAATAATGACAACAGATATGGCTATGCAGCTTGATTTATTTACTATCATAACGACATTGGAAATTCTGGGCCTGCAGTCAATTTTTCTCTCATAGCAGACGAGTTCAAGTAAAACTTATGGACACCATTCTCATCTGTAGTTGTGGTTGGTGTAAGTATTAGTGAGACAGACGCTTTTGATGTTTTGAGTATGAAAATTCAGTGTCGAAGGAAACATTCAAGGGCTTTGGTTTCATCAGATGTCGCAAGAAATACTTCACTTCATCTGGTCTCTTTACTATTTACACCACTTATATCCAGCCGAGAATGGAATACAACTCTCACGTATGGGCCGTTGACCCAAAGTCTATTTTGAGGCTTCTCGACGACATGCAGAGGAGGGCGATAATGCTCAAATTCTAAGCGGAACTGTATGCAATCGTACCGTGTGCTCAATTCAACTTAGGTGGGAAAAACGAAAAAAAGAACAGTTAGGTCACCATTCGAATGCTCGACGCTCATGAGAACTGTCTGGAGAAATTGAATCAGCTATTTAGGCAAAATGATGGATCCCAGGTCTTGAGGAAATTTACAGCAATGAACAGGCAACAACCTTGCTAGTAAGAGAGATTACAAGCCGTTGTTGGGACCAGAAAACTTTTGTGGAGTGGGGGCGTTTGTTTAGATAAGAATGCTCAATGAAAAGGCAGATAAAAAAGAAGACTCTTATCAGACCGAGCAAGGTTGGGGGAATCAAAACTTTTGTTGGGATATTACAATAGAAGGAGATTTGCATAAACTGAGGTTGGAAAATGCGCTATTGATAGGCCACTGTGGCGTCAGAACGTCATTTAGTGTTGGAGAACATTGGACAAGATAAGGTGTTGTAAAGTCTGCTCGTTCCCGAATCAACAGCTGAATACACTCCAGAATTGTTGACTTGATAAGGAAAGATTTGAAGATCTTTTCCTTCAAACTATGGACACTAGATAAATAGTTGGCGGCTGACTGGCACTTACAGTAACCGATATTTCAGCCGCCCTGAAACTCGATCACGAGGAGAACAACATTTCATTGAAACATCATGATCTACAAGCATTAACAAGCAAAGCAATTACCTCTGGGACAACTAACATAATACATATGTACGTAAAGAGGTAGTAAATACGTCACATTTATAGAGTTTATGCTGAACGAATAGAAGGGAAGAACAGAAATTAAAATTAAAATAGAAAATTGTTGCATGGAATAAAGTTATCGATCCGCTTTTAGCGAATTTATAATGTCTGCAGACTCTGTTAGCTATTGGAGCTACATATGTATGTATGTACACGATAAATTCTTCTTTGTTTTGTTCATGTTTTCAACTCTTACAACCATTTTTAGCCATTGAATGTTGCTTTTTTGTTAAAGAGCAATTGAACTAATTTTTCTAAAACCAAAGACGACATGAAAACAAAACAAAACAAGAAACCTTTTAAAAAATAACAATTCATTTAAAAATTGACAGTAAAAAATACGAAAACGTCAAAACAACTTCAATCAAAGTTAAACTGCAATAAAATGTTGCAAAAAGAATCTCCTGTAAAAACAAAATGAAAGGAAACGAAAGAAGATCTAAAAAGGGAGAGAGGGAGAGAGAGAGAGAGAGAGATAGAGTATGGCAAAAGGCAACATTTAAGCGCTGAAAAAAATTGAAGGAATTTTGGTTTTTTTCTTTCTTTTTTGAACAACAACGCCCTGAATTGTGAAAAACTGCAGCACTTTAACAAAATGTAACGAAATCCCAACAGCAAACAAAAAAATTCACAGACTTAAAGCGTGAAAGCGAAAAAAAGGAACTGAAAACATTTAAAACAACAAGAAACAGATAAGTTCCTACTCTCAGAACTCCACAATTCGATGGCAATTGAAGTGGCGGCAAACAAATACAACATTTACGAGTAAGACACACACACATTATCTCTATCTATTCCATTGCCACTACATTCTTCTTTTCTAACCATTGTCGTTAAACGTTATACTGAATAAGCTGCTGGTGGAGACGTTGGTGTCTGTGCAGTATGGTTTGCTTTAGTTTGGTTGTTAATTGTGATGCCAGATTAATTCAAATACGAATTGTGTACAGAAAATTCTGAAATAAAAACGGAGTCAAAGCGAAATGAAGCGAATGCCTACTATTTAAGCAGAAGAATGTAATGGTTGTGGGAAAATTGCTTGCCGAACTCTTAGGCAACAGGATGAGATTTTCATCCATCGGTGTGGTAAATCTGTTAGGCGTATATCAGGATGCTGTTTGCATAAATCCAATGTGAAACTAGTTACAAGGTTTTTTAATTACAGAGCATCGCTGGTAAGGATCTGAGATAGATTCCAACCCAACTATTGTATAGTATGTAGCGATGAGAAGGAGTTAGACATCACTAAGCAATAATTCTGTAACTTTCCAGGAGAAGGGAAATTGTGAAGTGAACATAGTCTAGTGGGTAGTTTTTTGGCTTATTAGACGTGAGGCTACACAGTTCAAATCCCACATCAGACATCTCCAACTAAACGATTTCAAAAGATTTCTGGCCAAAAACTCTGAGAGTAAATAAAAATTGCCATGAAAATTTGTTCTCAAAAAATCTGTAGTCCATAGCCGATTGTAAATTGTAGTAGCGGCACACCATGTATAAAGTTAACACATACAACATGTGTGGGTTTGAAAAATAGATCGTGATTCTAAATGAAGGATTGTTTTATCATTTTAAAGAATCTAAAATATTGAATCCCCGAAATTTAAACAAGGTGGTATGAGTAACAAAGACACACACCATCAGGGTATATGAGGTGGCTTTAGGTAGCTAAAATTCAAAAAGTGTAATACGTGGCTTACTTCGAGATCAAGAAGCTGTGATTAGTATTGAGTGTTTGGTAGTTTTTCTACGTAGTAAATATTAGTTTCGTAAATATGAAAGAAGGTGGTAACTTAATAAAACAACACTTCATTTCACATGGCCTAAATTAATCCATGAATTGCTTCATTTCCCTAATAAAAAGCCTCAAATCGTCTGTTGGCTATTTGAAGAAACGAAATAGTTATCGTTATATGTAGAGTATTAGGGGTAATTTGAATGCCACTCTTCGTAAATTTCCTTTCCCAATTTTCTTAAGTTCTATTCCAGCTAATCTCGAGATCCATCTCGTATTCCGTAGCATCATACTCTGCAGGTATTAAAAAAATAATTTTAATGCGTTGAACAAGTGAAATGCGAGCAAATTTTCAATGTACCTGTAACAAGAGAATGTAAAATGATAAAAAAAAAACTGCAAAACTAAGAATTTCTTGTCTCCATATAAACCGTTTAATGCATAAATATATGCGTGCTTATACAGCAATTTTCTTAAGAAAAAAAAAAGAAATCTTTTTTGTTACTGTGTTTTGAAATTTTACACTTGAGGTTTAGAAATCGTGAAAAATTTTTTCTCTTGAGCTACTGAAAAACAAGAGAACATTCTGCATACAATGTAGAGGAAAGTATGCTTTGAAATGTATCTGGATGAGGAGAAAAAAAAGAAGCACGGCACTGAATGCAATATTAGCAAATGGAAAGATACATTTAGAGAGAGAAACAACAACAACAACAACAAACAAAATGAAAAGAACGATTATTGGCAAGAAAAAAGAAAAAGAAAAGAGACAAAAAAAAATCCCACCAAATTGACTTGTGTAGCAATTTTCAAAGACATGAGCTTGAAATAAAACATGAAATGAAAAAGAAAATCGAAAATGGAATGGAAAACAAGTTAAATAATGTTCTTCATTCCTTTACATTTCTTCTTCGTTAGTAGTCTATTGCCCCTAAAAGTATAACAGATTTTTCATTTTATTAACTGCGCCAAACTGTATGCTGGTTTTTGTTCGTTTTTTTTTGTACTCCTGATGGTACATGAACTTTTCGTAAAAGCATTCCATTTTTCTTTTGTTTTTTTTTGCAGTTGTATGCGTTATACGATATACTCGTACGTAAACCAACATATGAATTGTCTTTTAAAAGAGTAGTGATATCTACTTTTTTTCTGCTCGTTTACAAAAAAAAAATTGATTTGTTCATCATTCATAACGACAGTCACAGATAAAAGTAAATGTACACTCTTTTGTGTGTTAATTGTGTGTTTTTATAGTGCTCATTTCTATGGTTTTCTTATTGCCCATGTTTATAGTATGATTTTAAACCAAATTCAACACAGTCTTTATGACTAGAACCACATCGAGGGTTTGCTAATTTTTTTTACTGTTATTGCTGCACTTTCACTGGAAATATTTGAGAACATACATCTGCGACAAAAGAAATAGTATTAGTGTGTCTGGTAACGCCGTTATATTGAAACCCTGTGATGGCTTATCAGACCTGAAGTCCCGGTTCAAAACCCAGATCAGACATCAAAAGGAAAATATAAAGAAAACATTTTTTGTTGATGTCATTTGGCTGCCAAGAAGCTGTGACTTACACTGTTGGACTATGTTCTGTAAAACGTCGTTAAAGAAAAATCTTATGCCAGTAAATTAGAAGCAATTGAGCATTTGAAGGCCAACATTTATGATGTCATTGCTGCGCTACGTCGTTCATACATTGAAAAAAGTGCACGAAAATTGATCCGATCGAATGAGGTACTGTGTGATTGGCCGTGGCAGCCATATGAACACTTTCACTTAACAACAACAACAAAAATTGGCTAAATATCATGTATTCTGGCACTGGCTAATTCACTGGAATTAGTTTGATAAGAATATTTAATCGAATATAAAAACCCACGGTTAGCTTAGGTTAGATTAGGTTAAACTGTCAACCGTTTCAATGACTTTGCTTACTTGGGCTTCATTAGGTCCTGTTGGAACCAGAGATAAGCAATGAGTATTCAAAATGATTAGCAGATTCGAATAATGCTCATAATTTCTGATACTTTACGCATTCATACTTCTTTTAATATCATACTCATACTAACACTATGCATTATGTTTTTGATTTCTGCTCTCCATGACTGAACATATACAAGAAGATCAAAATAAGTATGAATCGCATACGAACACTACAATACTCACTAAAAGGTTGTGTGTTTTTGGTCTGCTTGCTGTTCCGTGTTTCTTGCTTGTGTGTCTTTTTTTTTCTTTTGTTGTAAATGCAACAATAATTAAGACTGTAAATTTTGATGAGTGATTCGAATCATTTATGAGCATCATAAGTATTTTTCTAAATTTATAAAACTGAATGAGTAGGAGTATGAATCAAACATATTTCGAATGTTATGAGTCTGATGTCTCATACTCATTGCAACCTGTACTGTTATGGTGAGTATGAATGAATCAGAGTAGTTGAATTTCAATATTGTTAACTCACTCATACTCAAAATTTCAATGAGTACTTATGAGTAGCGAAAAACGATTCATTGCTGATCTCTGGTTGGAACACTGATGTAACCTATTACCTCATAATTATGGCTCTTAATTGCTATCTCTCAAAAAAACCCATTTTGTCCTTAAATGATAGGAGTCCAAGAATTTTTATCTTAGTTTCCCAATCGCTGGAAATAGATAACAAAGAAGTCCAGCGTCAAAAATAAAAAGAGCACATGAAATGCATAAAGTAACATAATAAATTTTCCATTTTGTCATCAATGTATTGAATTATATTTCCACCACAGCAATTAAAACTTTTCCATTCGATACTTCTATTGTGTCACAAACTTTTCACAACGTTTCATTGATTTTCTGTCAACATATTTAAGTTACAATAAATTTATAACTTTTTAATTTCAAAAACAAATAATTACACGATTTTATATTTATTTTCATTTTTTTTTTTATGAAAATTATTTACAATAACCAAACAATTGTTATTCCAACTAAATACATACGATATTATACAATTTGAATTACGCATTAAACAACATACGTACACATACATGCATTTATTTATCTTCATGTATTTTGTAGGATTATATTTATTTTTTTATTTATTTATTTATTTATTTCTCATTTAAACAATTTATTTTATACTGATTTGAATGCGAATAGAATTTTATTTTTTTTCTTTCATTTTTTTTATGCTTGAACTCCATATAAAATTGTAATCAAAAAAAAATTGTTTTTTTTATATGTTTTTGACATTGTAGTAGTAAAGTGAATTGTGCTTAACGGAGTGTATGTAAATGTATGTTGTTCTGTCAACCGCAACATTTTTAATAATTATGTTGCTTGCACCACAACATGCTCTAAACTGGCACTGTCATTTATTTCAAAATTGTTGGAAAATTAAAAAAAGGGAGACGAAAAATGTCTGTAAAACATCTCAATGAGTTAGATGACCTTGACAAAGAATATAATATACAACAGCCAGTATATTTTTCGTGTCATTAAGAAATGAAAACTTAATTAAATAAACATTACAATCCTTTAGTTTGTATAACGACCTAGCTTCTAACATCGTACATGTTATGTGTGTTAACTTTACTCGTGGGTGAAAAGGTTTTCATGGCACTTTTATTCCCACTCAGAGTTTTTGTCAGAGGACAGCTGAGTGAAAGTTGCTATTCTTATTTTGGTAGAACCATAAGTTGTCGTCTAATAAGAAAATCCATTACTTTTTAAACTACGGCGATTGTAATACTCCATTACACTTGCAGCTTAGCACACTACCAACTGGACTATCGAGGCATCCATTATATCAGATCACTTCATATTAACATTTCTTTGGGGAAACT
The DNA here is from genome assembly GCA_005959815.1 of Sarcophaga bullata. NCBI lineage: Eukaryota > Metazoa > Arthropoda > Insecta > Diptera > Sarcophagidae > Sarcophaga > Sarcophaga bullata. The sequence continues at coordinate 17,516 of QOCX01000426.1, read as the reverse complement.
GCTACTTTGAAGACTAACCAATTGGAACAATGTTTTTCAAACTGTTTTATTAACTAATTTGGAATAATTATTGGGTAAGTTTGTCGTCTTTTATTATTTTATTATTATTCAACGATCTTGAAAAAGCGAGAGTGCAAACTGTATGCAAATATAAACGCATATGCAGAAATTACAATAACAAATCAACATTAAGGTTCCAGAAGTTACCAGATAAAAATTGTATGAGATATAAAGGTAACATTATTACTGATTACGTATGTCTCTATATACACTGTGCTTTAAATAAAAAATAGCCACACCTAGAAGTAAGTCTATAGTACTCGAATCAGCCGGGAAAATTTGTTTTGCAAAACTAGACTTTTATTATTTTTTTTAATTATTTCACAAGCAGTTTATTGAAGCGAAAGTCGGATACAGACACTAGAGCCTTATTATTGGGAAGGCTATTTCGGTTGAAAAACTGCTCGTCAGAAGGGAAACATTTGGTTTTCACTTAAACATCCTGAAGTGCAAGGGGTTGTTAGTCTTCGAACACTCTTAGGCTAGCCTTGGCTGTAGAGTTTTTCAGGCGGAATTTGTTAGAATCAAAATGGTTTTTTTACTGAGTGGAATTAGCGGGTAATATCTATCACTTTCTACAATTTGGTTTGAAAGACATAGTATGCCCTTGCCCTCTCATAAATATAAGCTTTCGCATGATACTATAGAGGCTGCAAATGGTAAATGATCAGCTCGAAGTAATTTATGGCTGAATAGAGGTTGCATTTGTCATTATCGAATATTGTTTTACAGAAAGTCATCCGGAAGGTGGCAATGACTGTGGCAATATGAATGAAGACGAACGTAGAGAATATCTTCTATGTCATTGGCCTACTGTCGATAGAAGAAGCCTAGATTCTATTTCTTGTCTTAGATTTGAAACCGAAGGGTATTTAGAGACTTTCAAAGAATTGAATCGTATACCAATGTCATCTTACATAATCTAATCCATAAAAATATTTTTGATTTCATTAAAATGTTCTCACTGGATGAGTGCTAATGCCATTTGAAAGAGTCAGCAGTTTAGATGATTCAACTTTAATCGTAAATTTTAATTTAAGTTGTTGAAATATTCTTTATTTATTCCATATATCACTCCTATAGTAAAAATTATTGATTTCCTCAAAAAGTTTTACTAGTACAAAGTCGTCGTAGTCTAGCAGGTAGTGTGATGGTTTATTAGACGTGAGGCTACAGTTCAAACCACAGGTCAAACAATGACTCATCTCCTGAGTAAATCTCTAAGAGTAAATAAAATTGCCATGAAAAGTTTCTCAAAAAAAATCTGTAGTTCTCGGAATTGACTTGAAATTGTAAGTACCGTCTCTCATGTACAATTAAGTGGTGTTGAGGAGCTAGGTCCGTAATCCTGACCAAAGGATTGTAATGCTCAATTATGTATGTAGGTATGTTACTACTACGATATTAAGTGATGACAATGTCTTGAAACATAATTTCTTTCATAAAATGCCACAGAAAGATATGCCACTCTTAAACGAATGCAGGATTATTGTAGGTTTACAGTAAATTTTGTTGTTGTAATCATTATTGAATATTCATGTGTTAGTATGGCCATCTCTCTCTCTCTCTCTCTCTCTGTGTATATACATGCCATTATAAATATTGTTGTTATAATATTGGTTATGTGGCTGTATGAGATTGTTGTTGTTGTTGTTGTTGTTATTATAGTGCATAAATGTTATATTTTAATTGCTATTGTTACTAAAGGTTAGTGAATTGAAATGTGCTTAGTTTTGCATATTTTGACAAATTATTCACATGGAAAAACTCAAAACAATACATACATACATACATACATACATACATATGTACATATGTGCATACACACATGATTAAGTTTGATAGGTCCATACATAAGAGAATGAATAATCGCACACGTGCATACATATTCTTTGCAATGCATGTATCTCTGTGTGTGCGTGTGTGTGAGTGTGTGTTTATAGGATTATAGAAAGTTTTTTTTATTTTTATTGTTTTATTTTTGAAGATTAAAATATTTGAAATATTATGTACGAGAATGCATTTTTAATCGATGTCATGTGCGATTATTTGTGTCAAAATATTTTAAAAACGTAAACATTGCATACTAATTAGGCTGCATGCTGGGGTATTATAAATACAAATTTTGCATACGATTTTATATGTTAAATACGATTTACAAAACTTTTTCAAATATTTATGAAAATAGTTCTTCGAAAAATAAAAATAACAACAAAATAATATTTTAAAATATTTACATACAATATTGCCATTTCATTCCCGCATACCTATCAACATGAATTAATTACATCGCATGGTAGGTGTGTATGTATGTATATCGCATCGATAGTCGACAAACCAAAAGAATTTTAAGCAACGAACAATATTTGCATAAAATTTTTTTAATTTTTTTTTAATTTTTTTTATTGTTTCAAGAGATTACTCTTGAATTTTATGCATTTTATTGGTCATATTTTAAAATATTATTTTTTCTTCTCCTTTTTATTTTATTTCTTTTATTTCCTTTTCATATTTAAAAAGATTTTTAAATTTAAATTTAAATAAAACAATGCGTGTGCGAAATATTAATTCGAGGTAGCCGTGTTGTGCTGGCTTATTATATGAGAGGCGACAGTTCAAACCCTAGGTTAGAACGAAATTTCTTCGACGACTTCCTCTCAGCAGATTTCTTACAAAAACTCTTGAAAGATAATAAAATTGCCATGATAAGTTTTTCAAATAACTGTCATTCGGAGTCGACTTTTAACTGTAGGTCCTGTGATGTAAAAAGCTTGATTGTAAACCTGACTGAAGGATTATGATGACCAATTATGTGTGTATATACGTTTAGGTTAGGTTAGGTCGAAGAGATATCTCTGATCTCACTTCAGCACGCATAGCGGCCTTTTGTGACGGTCCCAATACTGACCGAATTCCACCAAACTAGGAAAAAAGTTGGTCAGCATAAGTGCTGCACACTAAAACCACAACTACTCTAAGCTGGAAAATCAATCTGAAAGTTTAATAAACGAAGCTGTATCCTTGACATCAACGGATAATAACTTCGTTAAGCTGACAAGGAATGGAGAGCCAAATAACCTAAATCTACAGCTCACAAGAGATGATCGTTGACAAAGAAAGTGGATAACAGTCTCCTGTGCTTCAACAAATCTACACCCACTACAGAAGTGGTTGGATGGGAACTGCCGTCTTTCTGCTTGTCTTCCCATAACGCATGGCCAATGGAATTGAGATTACGTTACGATCAAGTGCGAGTAGTTTGTTGGTGTGCCTTCTGTCTTCATCGAAGGCCAAGAGGGGTCTTATATCTTTCGAGTCAGTGCAACAAGATTCTTTATCGACCCAGGTTGTGATGTAAAGAGTTGTAATGCTTAATCGTGTGTGTATGTATGATAATATCTATGAAAATAATTTTAAATTCCGTTCCATTGTAATCTTTTCGACATCGAATATTATTTTCTGTCAGTTTTTTATTCCTTATATACCCAACTTTTTAACAAATAAAAAAAAAATAAAAGAAAACAGTAAAGAATGGTAAAATAAACGAACATTTTTCACTTTAAACCAGAATTTTTTTTTCTAATATTTTCTATTTTATTTTTGTTACCTGTTATGTATACACATACGTACGTATATGGAACAATCTCTTTAATTTAATTGCAAATAAAAAAAAAAAAAAAAAACTCAACAAAATTTATTTTATTTCTAAGAACATTCAACAATTCTATGGTAATGGCAAACAAAACATATTGTAATACAAACAATATTGCAAACGCATCAAAAGGACCATAGTATAGTAGATCAGAGAGTGATAAGGGGGGAGTGTACTTACCGCAACATGTGAAAAACATCAAAACAATAATCAACTTGATGAGCTTGTTGAAATTGTTGTTGATATTAAAGATGCAATTTCTTATGTTTTTATAGTTTTTATCGTTGTTGTTGTTATTGTTGTTGTTGTTGTTAATTATAGAACAAAAACTGTTGCTGATACACGTAACGTGGCAGCTGTCGCTGTTATATGTGTTGGTGTTCGTGTCACTATTGTGGCAGATGTATGCGTGGCATTTTGATGATGCACAATGCATGTAATTAGAGATGTCCTTAGTGGACGATGATGAGGCTGCTGTTGATATTTTCATTGTTGGTGTAGTTGTTGTTGTTGCTGTTGTTGTCGTTGATGTTGGTGATGCTGATGATGATAATGATGATGATGATGATGAAATTATAGTTTTTGTTGATGTTGTCGTTGTCGGGACTAAAGCTGTTGCTGCTGGTAACATTGTTAGTGTTTTAGCAATTTTTCTTGTTATTGTTGCCGTTGGTTGTATTGTTGTTGTTGATGATGTTTTTGATGCAGCTTTTGAGTGACAACCAGAAATACACCCACATAAACACGTCATAGTTGTTAAACAATTATTGTCATTATTATTGTTGTTGCAGCTATTGTTAGAAATTTTGTTTAAGCTTTTAGTGCTGCTGTTATCGTTGGCCTCAAGTGTTAACAACATGTTGCATTCATGTTTTCCGACTTGATTATAATTGTAGCACTAACACTTCTGAGGTTGTCTTTCAGTTGTTTTTATATTTTCTACTTTTTTTTTTTAATATTTTTAGCATGACTTTCTTGTTTTTTCTTTTCTTTACTTTTATATTCACTTTTGCTTTTTCTGCTTATCTGCTTGTTGTAGTATTTTTAGTTCTTTATATGCTGCAAGTATTAATTAAATAAATTGTGTATTTTGTTGCAAAATGTTGCATATGACATCTGTCGTCTGCCTTTTCCGTCTTCTTCCACACGCTCATGTTGCATAATCACCCATAATTATTGTGTGCGTAAACAACTGAGTGATGGATGACTGCTTGACACTAATTAAGTGAAGAAGTTTTAAGTGACATACGATTTCATTCGATTGCTGGCAATCAGAGTGTTTTAGTATTGCCAGTCTTTTAAGAAAATTACTGTCATTATTTATTTAAGGCATATGTTTTGCTCTAAAAACAGATACCCTGTTTAAGCTGATAATTGCTGAAAGTGTTATTTGCGAGAACTTGATTTATGCTAACCGAAACTTTAAGATAAAAGGTAGTAGCAGACTAGACCTACGGTAGCCGGCACTTAAACAAATTAAAATACAACCGAAAATACTACGTAGAATTATCTCCACTTAACGTAATGAAACGATTTACGCTTGAGCAACGTTGAGATTTATTAGGCCCAAGACTAATAATGATAATGATAACGTTGATTTTACGGGATCTTTTCGGATGAGTTCATTTTCATCTTGTTGGGTACGTTAGTAAGCAAAATTGCCGTATGTGAACCCCAGAAAACTCACACTTGGTCTTACAGAAGCCAATGCACCCATTACGAGTGACTGTTTGGGCAGCCTGTGAAGCGGAGGCTTCATAGGCCCATACTTCTTTGGAAAAAGAAACACATCTATTGTACCCGTTCTTCATGGTATTGAGATGAGCAATGTTTGGTTACATCAAGATGGTACAACTGCCAAATATCTAATACCACAATCGATTTATTGTGTTAAACGTTTGATGGCTTAATGATTCTGAACAAGTGTTCATTAAACCTACAAAGCCGTACCAGACGGTTGATTATGAACTACAGGCTAGTTCTGTATTGACTGATGTATAACTCNTCTTATAACCCAGTAAGATTTTAGATTTTCTCAGCTTGATTTGAATTGAATTAGGAATCTCTTCCTATTCTACCTTTCACTGTCTATGCACTTTAAAACCGCTCTTCTCAGTACACAAAAGGTTCTCGCCACAACAGCGATATTCTTCTTACAAGCACATCTGCGTGCTCATTGTCATGAATTCTCACTACCTATTTCTATTTCCTCTGCCCAGTTGATTGACCATGCGCAGAGGCTCTCACTCTAATCTCGAGTCAACCTCATTCAAGTTGAGTGCTCGATTGATGGCCTCACTGTCAAAGTTGTATAGCCATCCGCTTAGAAGATACCCACGATTTTTCTTATGGAATTCGAATTTTTCATTCCAAGACCCTTCTTCTGACTTACTTTCTGTCCTTGATCCATCAGTAGACCTCAGAATTGTTAATCTTTTAAAAGAGAACGTGACGTCATTTACTTTTATTACTCAACCACATTGATAAACATTTTGCAAAATTATAGTGTTTACAGTTCTGGAGGCAACCAATTACGAATGAATACAGCGTCAGACCTGTCTTACATTATTCTGTAGTTCTGGTCTTCACCATTCACGGAAAGTTCGTCTTTAATTGAATANATTACGAATGAATATCGCGTCAGACCTGTCTTTCATTATTCTGTAGTTCTGGTCTTCACCATTCACGCAAAGTTCGCCTTCAATTGAATATTGGCGTCGATAAGGAAGAAATCAAGCCATCAAATAGATGTTGGTTTGAGCTAAGATTACATTGAAATGGCTTATTGCCACAACATTTAGCGTTTATTTTCGCTCAATCTTGACATGAACAACACTTTAGTTACGACTACGTCCTAGTTTCTTACACCACCTGTGTTGTGCGTGTTAGTTTTGACCATTTGTGGTGAAACCAACAGTTTAATGTCGACTTCAAACAACGTCTTTTTTGAGAAACTTTTATTGGCAATTCTATTTACTCTCTCAGAGTTATTCGCAGAAGCCAGCTGAGTGGCATCAAGACTATTAAGACAAAATACTACCCAACACTTTTGCATTCAATTAACACTTCAAAACTGATATGTGTGTTTTTTTTTTTTTTTATCAAAAACTGGCAACACTGTGATGTGGCAAATGCATCGTAATGCAGCATATTTCTTGAGAATAAAATTAAAGAATTTTTTTTGATTTGTTTTATATGAAAAACTTGTTACAATATTTTACATTTTAAATAAATTTGTTTACATTAGTTGTTGTCTTTTCAGCATTTACGCTTTCTGTGTAAAAACCATTTCAAATAATTTGTAAAACACTTAAGCAAATACACAATACAAGAACACAATATGTTACACGATTACTTTGTCAGCTGCCTATGTAATTTCAATTGAATTGATTTTTTTTTTTTTCTTAATTATTAACCTTATTTTCTTTTATTTATTTTATTTGCTACAATATTTTTTTGTTTACCGTTATAAGCACATTAGTTTGTTTTATTTTTAAATTTTGTTTTTTTTTCTTTTAGTTTTTCTCGCCTTCACTTCATTTTCTTTACAAGTTCACGACACATTTTTTTTTATCATTTTTTATTTACGCCTTTTGTTTTTGTTTGTTTTGTTTTGTCCACTTTTTTTTGGTTCGTTACACTTCCGTTTAAGCAACTCTTCCCGGAACCGTTACATGTACAACTAATCTTCGGCACATCACCACAACAACAAAAGCTCCCATATGTCTCTAAAGACGTGTTTTTGTTTCGATGCCTACAAGGCACCGCAAACATACGACCAAACAAATTTCTTTCACACTATACACACAGACATACTGTTATATCGCCTTTGTGTGTGTGTGTGTTTGTGTATTATGAATCAGTATTGTTGCTTTATGTTGAAATAACCGTTTGGGAGAAAATTATTTTCTTTTCTGATAAAAAAATTTCTTCTTGGAAATGTTAGCATTTACATTCTATGTTTCTTAGCAACATGTTGACTGGAAATGTTGTTACACAATTTTGTGTTTAAGCAATATGTTTCTTGATTTGTATATGAAAACTTCCCCCCATTTGTATGCGTAAGATTTTCAAACCAATAGAAAAAGCAGAGGAGCAGACTCCTCAACTTAATTGGTTGTTTTTTTTTTCTGTTTGTTTTTCTTTAACGTTTATGGCATTTATGGTCAATTTTTATTAGTTTTTATTGTTGTAATTATTGTTGTTTTCCAAGATTTATAGCCTGTCGTTGTGTTTTTAGTGTAATTTGATGAGTACGCCTGTGATTATTTAGATTTTCATTTTAGATGACTTGACTTGTAAGTTTAATAAGATTTTTTTTTTTGTTTTGTTTTTTATCCGTTTCCATTCATTTCATTCTGTTTATCAAACATTCATTCATTCATCTTCATTCATTCATTCATGCTTACAGCCTTAAGATTTCAATTTTTATTATTTCCGCGAATTGTTGGCCATTAAATATGTTACGTACAATACTGTTGATGCTGATGCGTGGTGCTGTTGTAACAATATTGACGTTCAACAAAATCTTCAGTATTTTGTGCTGCAAATAAATGTAAAAGAAGACATTAAATATTTATTAGTTTTAGTTAGCTTTTTTAAAGGAAATAAAATGAAAATTATTAAGTATGTAATTATGCTGTATTATTTGTTATTCTTGGAGAAAAAAGGAAAAAACAAAAAAAAACAAAAAAAAATTTAGAGAGAAAGAAAATGTTTCGAAATCTTAATGAGCCACCATCTGGTGCTAAAACTGATTGTAAAAATGATTTTTACGACAACCTTCGGACAAATTTTAATTTCTTTTGAAGTAGATTACAAACAGAACTAAAAATAATTGAAACGAAGAAAAAAAATTAGCAACAAGTTATGTCGCCATGCTATGATAATTGATTTTCTCAAATCACAAAATACGCATCTGAATATACTTCCTCTTAAGGAAGATAACAAAAATAAGATAACAGAAATCCAGTGGCTTATTTTCAATTAAAAGCAATATTTTAAACAACACGACAGACATACATACATACAGGATTACAACCACTTATGTTGTTTGTGTTAACTTTATACATGAGTGGCGTGACCTACAATTTAAAGTCAACTCTGAACAACAGATTTTTGAGAAAGTTTTCATTGAAATTTTCGAGTTTTGCCAGAAATCTGTTGAGAGATGAAACGCCATGAATTTCTTTTTTATTTCGTTGGGGATGCTTGACTAAGCCAGCAACCAGCCTACTAGATACGGCGACTTCTCAAATAGCACTAGTTTGGAGGGCCCTGACTTTTTTCAATTCTGGCATGAGCAATACTGCATCTGTGTTTTTCGGAGGGGTTTGAAACGTTCAAATCTTTTGTTGTTGTAATCTTATGTTATTATAAAGTGACGAACAAATGGTTTCATGCAATCCGCATTCATTTCTCAAAACAGATGAAATAATGCATCCATTTGCAGAGATATTAGATAAATCTGGACCTCTGTGAGCTATGGAACCATCCATCTTAGAAACCTTATAACTTTGGCAGATAATGTAACGTTAAGAAGAAAGAGCGAGGCTAAAACATCTCTGTCATCTACTACCTATCAGTTAAGTGTCGTCATTTAGAGCCACGAGCTTTGAGGAAAAAATAATAACAAAAAATTTAATTTCGTCCAAATGAAGGGAAATGTAGAAGGGAAACCTTATGCTTGATAGAAATATCGTTTGTCAAATGGCATTTGTTTGCATTATTAATTGTTTCAAGTCCAAACATAGAAGTTCTTTAAAGCAACTACTGTAAGAATACATTTCAAAAGAAAAGAAATACTTTAAAAAAGGTACTTTTTTCAAACAGAATTTCTGTTTATTTTTTTTTCTAATAATTGGGAAAAAATTTCATTTATTTTAACTTCAATTAAAAAAAAACATGACGAACAATAATACCATGTAGAATGCATTTATTTTTTAATTTCATTGAAATTATGATTTTAATTTATGTATTTAAACTAAAAAAACATTCGATTCATAAAACAAACCGACAATCTTTCTGATGTTGGATAAATTTATGAGATTTTTTTCAACAGGACAAATGTTTGTTTGTGTTTTTGTTTTTTCCCCTTTTTTTTTGCCCCATCATAACCAATTAGTTATAAATTTTGTTGTTGTTTTTTATTTTTTATTTGTTTTTTTTTTTTCTGCTTAAAGCAAACAAAAGACACTCTTTGTATATTTGGGCACTCTTTTGTTTTTTTTTTTTTTTTTGTTTTGTTTTCTCAAGCTGAAAAAAAATGACTTTAATAAAGAAATTCAATCACTCCACTTGTGTTCGAATTAATTTGCGGCACATATGGCTTTATTTGGTGATTTTTTTTTGTTCATTTATTTGTGCCAAGTTGTGATTGTTTGAAACATAAATTCTGTGAATAAGAAAATCAAAGAATAAAAAATAAATTCAGTTGTAGGTAGTCAAAGTTTAACTATGATGTCATACTCCAAAGAGCCTGTACATTATTTTAGTGCATTAGAACCCATTAGCGGTACATTTCATTCGTATTTCTGACCGTTTAATATAAATCGAATCCTCGGGTATGCATGGCCTTTTCTACACCTGTTAGACTGCCAGAGCAGTTTCAAAAGTTTCTTACGATTGGTTGTGGCAATACCAGAAGTGGAGACAATTGTAATATGTGGGCTACACTGATCATCAATAGAATTAGCACACAAAACATTAATTCAAAAACAAAATTACAATAAATTATCAAAGTCTACACAAAGAACCTCAAAATGTAGAGAAGTGAAGAATAATCAAGCAGTAGTATGATTCTAAAATAATGAAGTTGGGAGAGTAATACTGTAACCATAGGATTTATTGTAATCCACAATATGCCGTCCGATCCCATTGCGCTAACAATTTTCAGGGTGTTGGCTAGTGTCAAGAAAGACAATATCATGCTTGTCACCTAATATGCATCCAATTGTTTCCTTCTGGTAATGTGTTCCGATCATTCTCATCGCCATTCTTATTCTCACAGAATCTACATGATGGCACAATAACAATTTCTATTCAAAATAAGTGCCTCTGAGTCTACAATGCCTGTCAAAAGACTGGTTAAAACCTCAGTCATTTATTGGTGGTCTAATGTATGACTCACCACTCACCATCACGGGTTACCAAGTGTGAAGTAAGTCGCCTTGTCATGATCCCTTGTGGTAGTAATAACAGTGGCATGCATGCACCATGCCCATATTTTCAAATGTTCGGTCAGCCAAAGGCCCATCACATCTGTCTTGAATTGCAGGGCACTTACACAGTAGGTTGTACCAACTCCATTTCCTCCATATCATGGCAGTTTCTGCAAAAATCCTGTTGCGGCAGAACGAGCTTGTAAGCGATACTTTCAATAGCCTAGTATCCCGTTAGAATATCTGTTATAATGCGAAACGTTCTCTTATCGATCTTAAGTAGTTCCCTGCTTCTCTCGCTGTCCATTGCTGGACACTGCAGTAGTTTTGACATACAGCAACCAGATAAGTTCGATCGCCAGTTTTTTTTTTTGATATCCGTGCTGCTTTCTCCAATTAGAAAAAGTATTCCTGTAGAAGCGCATATATCTCCTCCATCATTGTGTATAGCTTTCCAAGCATTTGATTCTACCGCACAAAAGAATTCCGGTGCCATTAACAGGATTGAAGCTTATTATTTTGCTTATCCAGGTGATTAATTTTCCCCAAACAGTTCCACACTATATCCTCCCTTTAACTTTAAACCAGCCAACTACGCGAATGATAGCCATACCAGGATGTAGTGCTATATGCTAACTTTTGTACCTCCCACTTAAGTTGGATTGAGAAGCTGTTCGCATAGTGTAATCAATTCAATTAGTCTCCTTAGTCTAGTAGGTATGTGTTGGCTTAATAGGTGTGTGGCCATGGTTCAAAACCCAGGTCAAACATCTCCAACAAAATGAATTATGACGGATTTCTGGGCAAAAACTCTAAGAGCAAAATAAAATTGCCATGAAAAAATTTCTCAAGAATATTGCGCTCGGAGTAGACTTTAAACTGTAGGTCCAGGCACTCATGTATAAAATCAACACACACAACAGCTAGGTCGTAATCCTGACTAAAGGATTGTGAAGATCAATTATGTATGTATGTACATATGGTTTTAAAGTATTTTGCTTTAAGATAATCGTGTATTATATTTGGGGAGGGAAGTTAAAAAGTCAGTTTTTTTTTTGTTTACCAATTATGAAGCATTTTATTAATTTGTTTGCTCCATTTCATTTCAAATAATTTTTTATTTAAAGTGAGGGTATGTGTTTATTGATGAAAATGTGTTCACATATGGATTTGTTCCTTTTTTTTTGCAGACATACATCAGACAAATACATGCTTTGTTGTAGCCAAAAAATATTCTCATATTTTCACATAAAATTCTGTCTTTGTTTTGCAGGAAATTGTTCTCGTTTCTGTTCATTCATTAATAATACAATGGAAATTCTTTAAAAAAAACAATTTTTTTTTTTTTAAGCATTCATGGTTTTACTTTTGGAAGCATTCTTGGTTTTATTTTGATTTAAACAGTGGTCTCATCAGCATGGCATCATGTGTGTATGTTATTATATGGAGAGGATGTAGTAGCTATAGCAACATGCAGCATATTTTATTTGTTATTACTGGTTATTGATAAATTATTCAAGATGAGTTGTTTTCTGAGGGTTATTTTTATTGTATTTGTAAAAAAAAAAAATTGTTTTACATGAACGAAGACTCATCGTTTACATTTACAAATATTTGAATCATAATTTGGTGCCTTTATTGTTCATTTGTTCATTTGTTCGGTTTTCTTTTCTTTTTTTTTTTTGTATTTTAGTTGCCACAGGAATTGTTAAAAAAAAAATAGGTTTATGTAGGCATATAACATAGAAAAAAAAGGCATGTTAAGCAACACATGTAGTTTGTTGTGTAAACATGTGGTCTTTATTGTAATTGGAAAAAATTAACGTATTCCTTGTCATCTGTTTTTTTTTTTATCATATTATTCGTGTGATTGTTGTTAATTTTTTTTTTTTTTTTTTGGTTTTCCATATTTTTCAATGATAAATGTTGCAACCATTCAGTCATCCATCGTGGCAGTGACAATTTTTCTATACAATCCATAAACATTGTATTTGTATTTGTATTTGTATTTGTATTTGTTTATTTCAATTACAGTTGTTTTGTTTGCTTTGTTTGTTATTTTTTTTTATTTTTTTTTTTATTTAATAACAAAATAATTATTAATTGATGATTTATTTCATGAGTTACATATTTAAAATCAATTTTTTACTTCATTACATGAATAAATAAATCAAATATTTTATGAGAAATAATAATAAAACAACAATAACAACAATGAAAAGCAATATATAAAAATAAATAAAATAAATAAATAAAATTAAAATAACAGATTAACTTAATTATGTTATGAATTTAAATGAATGATTTATTTATTAATTTGTATTATCGTTTATTGAATATGTACACAAGAGACATAAGATCATTTTTTATTCTATCTTGTCTGTATGTTTTTTATATTCCACAGTATATGGTTTTTCCCCAGGATAATTACAATAATGTATTGATGAACGTTTAAATTTTTAAACAAATATAAAGTGTTTTAATTAGAGATCAATTACTATGAATCCGCTATTGAATAGTCTTTTGGGACTATTTAATTAATATTTGTGTGTGGCCTTTATTTTTTTTTTATTAAAAGTCATTCGCTTAGAGCGTTAAAGCAAAAACAGCAACGTCACCAATAACACTAAAACGAGTCACGAATGTTAAAAAAAGAAACAAATAAATTTATTTAACTGTAGAATTTCTCTCTCTCTTCTCTCTCTCCTTCTCTCTCCTATCTCTTCTCTCTCTCTCCTCTATCTCTCTCTCTTCTTTTTTATACATTTTGAAAAAATTTTTTTTCTGTGAATGCTGTTCTTTACTTTCATTTGTAAAACTTTCTTTATTTGTTAAAATCTTTTATTGATTACACACGCATATTATAAATAATGGAGCATTACAATTCTACAATCAGGCTTGCGACTTAGTTCAACGATGAGAAGTTTATATTAATGGATTCCCACGCACACTATCAGCCATGCTCCCGTCTTGGTAACAAAATCGGTTTCACAAATTTGAGCGATAAACTTGCCTATGGCGGGCATTGTTGGTCCTCATCTGTGACCAAATTTTGTTCAGCATTTTCGTGTAATTTTCTCTCAATTGTCTTTGCTTTGGAAATTAATTTCTAATAAAAACCCAACTTTGCTCATGCGTAAATCGATTCATTATGTTCAGTGGAGATAAAATGCTCAATTTTGTGACAGAATAGAATGACACACGTATTGTAGGACTCGATAAATGACCCACCCATGGTATTATGTTAGTGTTCTGTTTAGAACTGTCCTGTGCTATAGAACGGAAGACACGGAGAAGCCAAAGAAATGAAAATTTTCGCTTTGGCTAGGTTTAGTTGCATGGAAATTTTTATGGTCCCGGAGAAGCCAAAGAAAGGAAAATGTTTTCTTGGCTAGGCTTAGTTGGATGAATTTTTTATGGTCCACAGAGAAGCAAAAAGAAATGAAAATTTTTGCTTTGGCTAGGCAAGTTGGATGCAATTTTTTGATGGTTCCGGGAGAAGCCAAAGAAATGAAATTTTGCTTTGGCTAGGCTTAGTTGGATGGAATTTTTATGGTCCGGGAGAAGCCAAAAATGAAAATTTTCGGTTTGGCTAGGCTTAGTTGGATGGAATTTTTTATGGTCACGGAGAGCAAAAAAATGAAATTTTGCTTAGCTGGCTTAGTGGATTAAATTTTTTATTATTCGATCGATGTAAGCGCAGCAGAAACTAATATAATAAAGTATTTAGAGATCCAGCTCATACTTTACTAAGCGTTTCTTTGAATTCAAAACCGTTTGCGTTAAAATCTTTCCCAAAAAAAATCTTCCCAAATATTTTTAGGCAATAATATTTAATAAAATTTGTTACAAAGAAAATGAAAATAAAAGACAAAGTCAAGCAATTGGAAATACAAATAAAAAATATCAAAATTAAAATAAATCATGGAAAATATTTGTTTTTTTTTTTTTTTGTTTTTTTTTTTGTTTTTGTTGATGATCGATAAAATATTACAAAATTAATGATTTTGTTTTTCTTTTTTTTTTTTTTTGGTTCCAAAATCCCAAATAAATTTAAAGGCACATGAGTTTTCATATTTCTTTAAAGCAAGGCTATCATCAATATTTTGTTTAAATTGCTTTCCAAACAACAATAAAATTTGTAATAAAAATTTCTTTATTGAGTTAAAAACACATTCAATTTATTTATTTATAGTCGTTTTGTAGCAACTATTGTATAGGAAATCTTTATAAATGATCCAACGTCAAGGAATTTATGTTGAAATTCACTAAAAAATTTCTATTCTTTTTTATCGCCACAACGTGGAAAACCAAACAAATCTATGAAAATCATATGAAAATGAACGAATTTCTAAATTTATCTCTGATCCATGCCATAGCACATCATCTATAAGGCCAATGAAAAAAATAGAATATTTTTGTTGTTGTGTTGTTTTTTTTTTTTGTTACATTTCAATGACACTGAGGGTCTGTCTGTGTGATTTATGGATGTCACCGAAAATGTGCGTTAAATTGCTTACGTATTGAAAATTAAATGAAATGTCTGTGTTACTTAAACCATAAACTAAATAAATTAAGTTGTAAGACAGAGAGACAGAGAGAGTATTCTATGGATATTAAAACAATCTGTGTTTCTTCTCATCCCCCCAATTCCTACCGTCACCAACATATTACATACAGTACAGCACAGACACTCTTGCAGCTATTTCGGTGATAGAGATGAGTATGCCATAAATGTGTTGGAAAGGTGTAGTAGCTGGAAGACAATAGCTCATGCCTATGCCCTTCGGTTTCTATCTACATATGTATGTATGTATGTATATACATAGACAAATTGTTTACAGCTTATGCCTCATCTTCTTCTAAATTTTTTTTTTTTTTTTTGTTGTTAATCAGTGTATTACGCTGTATATGCATAGAAGAAACAAAAAACAGGATTAGCTTTGATTTTCGAAAATTTACGAACATCTTGCAATAAATTTTCATCTTAAACGTTAGGAAATGAAATGCAAATACTCATAAATCAGCGTTTTAACATGGAGGAGTGATTATGTGGTTAGTCACAGGTTCAAATTAAGCTGATAATTAGTTGGCTATGATATACATAAATGAACTTAAATAAATTATACCGATGACCGTATAATTTAAGTGGGTGTATACTCCTCACTTTGTATTTAATTTGGTTGGCGCATATGATTTCTTTTTGAATTTCATGTTTTTTCTTATCGTTTTCTATTGAAATTCATGCAATAACAACAATAATAATAATCATAAATTGCAATAATGAATGTAAAATAAATGATAATGAGATGTTTAGCATCATTAATAATGGTTATGGTGTTGAGTGCTGCCCATTGGACTAATTTAGGAGAGAGTGTTAAAGAATGCAATGATTTTCGATATAACATGTGCATGCTTTTAAATGAAACTGTACGTTACAAATTCCTTATTATAATTATAGAACACAACGACAAAGGACTACACAGACAAACCTGTTTCCAGAGACTTGAAGAAGTTATTTTGAATGTCGAAGGATTCAAGTAAACTTGATAGAAACAATTTTAAAATTTTTTCTCCATTTAAGGTTTTTGTAATGGATTTGTTTAATTCGTATTCCAACCGCTTAACCTTTACATCGCGCTACCTATGTACTCAACCAAATAAATGTTGGGTTTTTATACTCTTGATGACGCTCAAGGCTACTAGGCAACGTATTGGCTGATCAGTGGGTTTAAAACACAGGACGAATATCTCCAACAATACGATGTATGAACAAATATTTCTTCGGCGTTTTTCTGTCAACAGGTTTCTAGCAAAAAGTCTGAGATTCTTTATTACAACACAGCTTAATCGTAGAACCTTAGCTGGTAAATACATTTTTATGAGCCTCTTTTCATGGCAATTTAATTTACTCTCCCAGCAGAAAGAATTTTGTGTTTATAATTCGATTCTACTCGAGTTGTCTGGGCTGAATCACGACCTCATTTTTTATAAGCCAACACATTACCACTAGACTACGGTAACATTCAAATAATTCTTCAAAAAATTTTGTCCCAAATTAAGTTCAATTAAGCAAAACTCGTTTAAGAAGATAACTGCATAGCTTAGCAACGAAACACAAATTTCTAGTTGAATTAGTTGACCAAGTAAATTCTAGACTTTTGAAGTATTCAGTAACATATTGGGCACCTCTCTGCTGGTTTCGATAACATACAAGCTTTGATATTTTACGTGCCATTTGCCATCGATAATCTTCTTCTAAATAATGAATCTATGGAATCTATGCGGCCAACAAAATTAAGCCTCCCAGTTAAACGAGTGGATGGCAACTGACGTTAAATTTAACAGAAAATTCATCTTCAGCGTTGATGTCTATTTATGTTTGACTGAAAACGTGAATAAACGGAGTTCTGAACCAATCCACATGAGTTTCCGAAAAATCCCTATTTGGCATGGGTTTTGTCTCGCGGTCTTATCGATTACATTTCTTTGAGAACGGCGTTGGCTAAGCTATCACTATCAACTTCTTTTGGCTGGAATTGAGTGCGATGGTTATGAACGGCATGTGATTTATTCAAAACGTACGTCACATGACACACATGTAACACGTCATTGTGTATTTTGATGTCCTTAAACCTGTTCTT
>QOCX01000425.1:150259-169069 GCA_005959815.1 Sarcophaga bullata | reverse complement strand
GTTTATGTTGTTGTTGTTGTTGTTGTTGCTATTTGTCTAACTAGAAAAAAAAAAGAAAAAAGAAAGAGAAGAAAAGCTGCTTATCACGTCCTTAAAACCCATCAATTTTATTGTTAAAAAGTTAATGCCATTCAATCAATGGCAACACTTTATTTGACTTTCAATTCAATTTGTTCTTCTTCACCCCATACTCCACACTACACCATACCATACCACACCACAACACATCACTCCACTCCACTCCTCTGTCTCACATATTTTGTATTTGATTGTCTATCTTGCCTGGCTTGCTTGTCTTTATTTTCTACAAAACTGTTTAAATAGAAATTGTATACATACACACACACATACACACATACACATACAATACTAAATGTGTATAACGGTATAGATTTATTCAATATACCGTAATTATAACTTACGTAACAGATTACCATAAAATCTCCCCCGTTTTTTTTTTTGGTTGCCTTGATATTAAAACTTTCGCTCTCTCTCTCTCTCTCTCTCACCCAATTTCTTTACATTTTTATTTTTATTCTTGTTTTGTTGTTGTTGTTGTTGTTGTTGTATTTTTAAGTCAAATAAACCTTTTTTGCGAGATTTAAAACAAATTGCCTGCTCTATACACAGTCAGTCACTTACTCAGTGTGTCTAATATTCCCAGGGGTGTACTCATTCCACATACACACACACACATGTATGTTATACCTAAAGGGCAAATAACACACACTCCCACAAACACACACTTACTTATGGGCTTTCACTCACTTAAATTTCTCTATTTTTTGGTTTTTTTTTTTTTGTAAATTATAAGGGGGGTCTGCTTATTTGACATGCGATGAGAGGCCTTTAAATAAAAAACAGCAACAGCAACAACAACAACAACTGCAACTAAACGAAACGAAACACTTTTTATCTTGTATGAATTTCGTTTATACTACTTCTAGGTATGCGCTCGTATATTTACGAATGCTTGTATACTCCTGTTTGTGTGTGTGTGTGTATGCGCTTGTGACTAGAACACATCAAGTGCCAATTCCATATGTTGCCCTCAATGCAAAAACAAAGAACACACAAAAAAAAAAGAATGTAAACAAGAACATTTACAACAACAACAACAACAACAAAGTACGGAATTTTAAATTCAGACAAATATGAAGGACACACAATGAGAGAGAGATAGACAATCATATTCGTATAGGAAAAGAGCATGAAAAAGCACACAAAACACATACACACACACACACATCCACACACTAGAACAGTTTAACAAGCGTAACTGAAGGATAGATTGTCAGAGTCGTCAGAAAGCCAGTAATTTAGTGTTGCCATGCTGTTCTCCACTCTAGTTTTTTTTGCATACTTTTTATTACACTCTGATGGTCAGGCTACCCCATTAACCACCACAACTACTACCCCAACTACTATCTTTCGAAAAACTTTCCAACACTAGACAACAACAACAGCAATTACTGTGTAATATTAGTAGTACTGGTACAGTGATGTTAAGTAAGTACACGTAGTATCATCATTACAGTACACGTGTATACACTAGCAATTACAGACTATTTCGTTAAACAAAACTGCGATTTTTTTTTCGTGCATTATTAAAAGAACACTATCCGGGAAGGATTATTCTTTTTCTGGGTGCAAATGTAAGGTTAAATAAAGCATAGCCATAGAGGATCTATGATTTCGTTGATCCTTTAGAGATAGTTTTCGATATCTCAGCGGTAACATGATGAATGTTGGCTTTTAAATGCTCGAACGTGGGACGATTATCCCCCTAGACATAGGATTTAACGGCGCCGTACAAAAAACATTCTGAAAGCTTCAAATGTCACGGCGTTGGTGGCTAATTCACGTCACCAAAACTTGGAATTATTTTTTCTGCAAACTTCTTATGATAAATCGGTTGTGTTGTAAAGCTCATGGGCCCGTCCTATTGAAACCACAAACCGTTTAGTAGATAATCTTGCATTGCAGGGCAAAAATAGGCGATAGGTAGTGTGTACGGCCCTAGCTCTCTGAATTGAAGGTAAATGGCTAGTTTAACGTCATTTTCGAAAAAATGCTACCAAGTGATACCCGCAGACCATTATGCGCACCAAACAGACAGTTTTTCTGGATGCAGAATCACAATCAGGGTTCTGAGAGCTCCATATGCGATAACTTTGCTTCTTGACTTAGTCGCAGTGGGAAAAATGAGTTCCATCACTGAAGAAAATTTTGTTCGAGAAATCAGCTTTGAAAGCCAGTGGCTTTAGCACTGAATGTGGTCAGACGGCTTTAATTGTTGCATGAGTTCGACTAGAAGTGAATGGAGATGCAAATTTAAATGCGAAATACGTCATAACGAGCAATAGGGTAAGCATAACTGCTGATAACACTGTGGAATCGATGAATTTGGATTATTCGCCACAGTTTACCTAACAGAAGCAATATTTTTGGCATTTATGCCTTGCGGAGATGCTTAAATCGGAACGCAACCGTAGCACTACCAGTCTGTTCATATTTTTTATAATTTCCTTGCACGGTAAGTCGATTGTGATAACCACAATTGCCTCGTATTGTTCAAACAGTGGCGTCAAAATGAAATACCTTCTAATATTAGGGGCTTATGCAAAATTTCAAAGTCCTACGCTGTATAACCCATTGTGTCATGGATTTTCAAGACCAAGTGTTCACATTTAATCCGTTTAATCACAGTATCTGATGCTACTTCAAATCTATTTTTCCTCACCACCCGAATAGAAGCGAATAGAAACGAATAGAAGGTACACTTAACAACTTCAACTAATAGATCTCGAGTAATTTCAGTCCCCTCTGTGTATTGTGTGACCACTGTAGTCAACCCAAAACGAAATTTGTTTTTTGCTCTTGAGTGTCATCACTCGCACTCGTACTCGTACTCGTACTCGTTTTTTGTACGAATAATAGACAGCTTTAGGGTGAAAACCTTGTACCAAGGTGATACTGATATGTGCATGGCTTTTCATATTCACATTCTCTTACGTACATATTGCTACGCTTTTCTCTCTTTTTTTTTTTGCTTTTTTCCAACATTTTTTCTATTTTCTATTCACGTTTCTAGTTTGTGTTTATTTTTCACTTGTTGACTGACAACCCAATGGGGAAAATTTTCACAAGAGAACTCATAAACTATGAACATAGGCTTCACAGCCATTGGACTTGTCACAGAAGATAGAAATGCCATGCGATTATTTTTTGAAACAAAAAAACGGGACACTGCTGTTGATTGTTCCACTTTTAATTTTGAAACCAACTAAGCCCCGTAATCGTAATGTTTTGGGACCTTGGGGACTTGACAAGTTTTTGTTCTTTTAAACGGTAATCTTGTCTACGTTTTGTGTCCCTTCTGATATTCACTTTTTCACAAAAACCAATATTTGTAAATCTCTGTTCTTTCTTGGTTGTCTTGAGGGATAGGTGATCTCCTCGGGAGGCTAAATTCAGTAAAAATTCCATCACAAGCATATGACTTTAGTGCGCGTTATTGTTTTCACTGCAGCTGTCTGGAGAGTGGCCGAGAGGTAAACTCTACTTATGCTTTTCGGTCCTCTGCGAATTGGTGATGATTTGCGTAGGGACTCCTTAGAGGAAGTTCTAAGGCAGACGAAAATCTGAAAAACGATTAGTTAAGGCAAGCCAAGTAGGTTGTCTTGAGGACCACCTGGCAAATAACAATTCCCGGATGTGATTGGCATACGTACTAGAGGTGGGAATAAATTGAAGTGAATTGATGATGGAAACTCTGTTCTCTCTCTATTCTAGAGAGGGAATGAAAAGAGCAGAAAACTAACCAGAATAATAAACTCCCCGAGGATGAAAGTATAACCTACAGTCAGCCCAAATACTATACAAACTCTAGGAAAGCCTGAATAGTTTGAAGAGCTTAAATTCTCAATGAAATGTTCTCCCTGAATATTGAACATTCTTTGCGGTCTACATCTACAGACAATTGCCTACAGCTCCTACAGTCTATTGTCTACAACTCCTCCTTACCTTAACGCAACTTATTGCCCAGATTGTAGTCGCCGTAGTCTAGTAGGTAGTGTGTTGGCTTATTAGACGTAAGGTCACGGTTCAGACCCCAGGACAGACATCAAAACGAAAATATGAACAAAAAATATTTCTTCGGCAACTTCTTCCTCTCAGCAGGTGTCTGGCAAAAACTCTGAGAGTAAATAAAAAATTGCCATGAAAAGTTTCCAAAAAAATCTGTCTTTTGCCTAAAATTAAGGCACACAACATAAGTGGTGTGAGAAACTAGGTCGAAATCATGACTGAAGGGTTGTAATGACCAATTATGTATGTATTGCCTAGATTGCAGCCTTCAAGACAAGAGTTGTTATCAAGTTTATCAAGCTGTTATTAGGAAACCTCGATTCGTGGCCCTCAAAGAGAGAGCAACAATATTGCCTGCCCGTATTGGAGGTTCTCTTTTGCTATTCCTTAGGCCTTAACTGGAAAGAGAATCCTGAATCCATAGCATTGGTAGTTCCACTCGTAAGTTCCTCCCTTCATCAGCGGGAATGCCGAAGTTGCCGCCCGCCGTTGTTTCTAAAAGCAGGCAGGGACCTTACCCTTTACCCACCTATGGTTTTGATGAAATGAATTCGATTTTTTTTTTAACGAAATTTGATCAAATTTATCTTCTAAAAATAAAAAAACAAAGAAAACTGCCGCCGTGTATATATTGCGCACCTCGTACACCTCGTCGAGATCATATCATAAGACAGACGCTTGCCTTAATGACTTCAAAGTTGGCATGTTATTCCCCTTGCTTTACGCAATTCCTTCAAGACATTTCTGGACTGCAGTTATGCTAACAATACGGGCTTTTAAAATCACAATCGGGGCTTAAGGCTGTTCAGTTCGAAAAAAAAACATTTGAAGCCTCCAATAAATTAAAATCTTCTTTGAAATGACAGTTCAACCCTTTTTCCTCAGTTATGCTCTCTCTTTACATTTCCTAGCGGGTTTTCTTCTACAGAAGCTGTATTTGTTCATGTTCAAAAATTTATTTCAAGGAATTTCTTTAAATCCATGACATTTTTCTTCTTTTTCTATTTTTGTTGTTATTTCTCGTAAACATTCTTTCTTTCTTTTTTTCTTGTGTTTTTTGCTTTTGTTTTTGTTTGGTTGAGCAACGAAATTTCTCCATTTTGTTATGGAAGTTTTGGTAAAGTGAAGTTGAAGTCGTGTTCATGTGTGTGTGTGTGTGTAGAAAGTTTTTTGTACACATGTTTGGGTTATTAATATTGTATTTACCTTAACTGTAGTTGTTGATGTTGTTGTTGTTGTTGTTGCTTTATGGTGTCATAAAAACTTTTGACAAATAAATCCTTTCGCATTCCATAAGCTGAGTTAACAGCATATGTTGATGGATTTGAATGCTTTTTAAGTTGGATGTTGTTGTTGTTGTTGTTGTTGTTGTCATGCTTGATTAAATTCAAACAATTTTATGACACTGAAATATGAAAATTCATTAAATATGTATGAACCACTCATTCATCCCACACATTCATTCATACGTTCATTCATTCATTCATTCATTCATTCATTCATTCATTCATTCATTGTGCATTAATTTCCCAACATATTACACTTGTTTTCACTCATTCTGCACTTAAACTTCAAAAGATTTTTTCTTTTTGGGGGAAATTTCAAGCTGAAGAAGAAATTTTAAAGCTTTAGCTGATCTCCCTTAACAAGTCATTGCTTTTCCTCAAACCCTGAGGAATTATTGTCATATTCGTTGCTGAGCGAAAATGGTAAATTTAATGGCAAAAGAGGAGCATCTTTTCTTATGTAATCCCTTAGACTAGTCCACCGTTAGTTGCTTAACTCGAAACTTTATCAGGCGCCCATCAGGTTGCAAGTAACACGTCCGGCTGTTACTTGTAACACTGTTCCTCGCCAAATTCCTATATTCTAATGCAACTTTCCTTCTACTTTTCGGGAATAAATTTAAAGAAAAAATTGTGATTAACACCGGCCTACGACAAGGCTGTGTGCTGTCACCTACTCACATAGGGAACACCACCAGGGGATTCCAGGGCAGATTTGTAGATTTATGCAGTCATAGCCTCTTCAGAACTGAATCTGACTGGGTACTCAAAGGAAGTGAATTGTACTTAATTATGGGCCAACAACTGCTGTAGAAGTGAGTGTGATTGTGTACTCAGGCGAGGTGTGTTTTACTTGCTTGTCTGGCAAGTTGTAGGCGTCATAGTCTAGTATGTAGTATGTTTGCTTATTAGACGTGAGGCCTCAGTTCAAACCACAGGTCATACATCTCCAAGAAAGTGAAATGCGAAGAAACATTTCTTTGGTGACTTTCTCTCAGCAGACTACTCTGGCAAAAAACTCTGTAAAGAGTAAATAAAAATGCCATGAAAAAGATTCTCAAAAAAATCTAAAGTTCGGAGTAGTCCCGTCTGAAGGGTTGTAGTGCCGCAGATGTTTTTGAAGCGAAGGAAAGAAGAAAATGATTCTTCACCCTGTTGGACACATGCCCAGCATTTTGTCGCAGCAGAAAGAAGCAGTTAAGTTTCTACCATGGAAATAAACTCGCTAAGCTATTGGAACATACATGCTATTGGAAAGCATAATTGGCCATTACAACCCTTCAGTTAGGATTACGGCCTAGCTTCTTACACCCCTTATGTTGTGTGTGTTCATTTTATACATGAGTGCCAGGATCCACAGTTTAAAGTCGACTCTAAACGACAGATTTTTCTTTATTTTACTCTCAGAGTTTTTACCAGAAATCCGCTGAGAGGAAGCCGCCGAAGAAATCTTTTCTCATATTTTCGTTTCGATGACTGACCTAGGGTTTGAACCGTGGCTTTGCGTCTAATAAGCCAACACACTACCTACTAGACTACGGCGACGACGAGCTATTGGAAACAGACTTTAAAAATCTCAAACGTATTCATATGTGCTTTGGACTTGATGTGGAACCTGAAAAGCAGGGCGTCAAAATCTAATTTCAGATGCAAATGTCTACGCTTTCTTTGAACATAAATCTCATGCTACATGAGAGGACACTCAGCATTGTTGTTGGAGCCAACACGAGACATTCCATGCTGGGTTATCATGTCAAACAAATGGAACTTGATTCTTCAATGAATTGACTTACTATACAAGAAAACTCACTGGCCTATGGGAGACACTAGACGCTAGGAAACTCAGCGGCTTTATCTGAAACTTCTGATTGCTGCAGGAGTAGAAAGAAAAATTCATTGTGATGCCACAATTCACTTCAAGTTAATGCCAAAGTCCAGTTGCCTGTCTCGAACGCTTCTCCATTCATGTATTCCGTGCACTTTACTTTTTCGCATAAAGTGGACTCCGTTAAATGACTTCCAGGAGGTATTTATACAACACAAGGATCACAATTGTGCCGTCATACGTTACCGTATTCGCAGTAGTTTGAATAGAATTTCTTCTCAAACAACTTTCAATAACTTTTCACGTTTACATACTTACAACCCTTCAGTCATGATTGCGACCAAGTTTCTCACACCGCTTATGCTGTGGGCATTAATTGTATGCATGAGTGGTGGGACCTACAGTTTAAAGTCGACTCCGAACGACAGATTTTTTGAGAAACTTTTTCATGGCAATTTTCATTTATTCGCAGAGGTTTTGCCAGAATTCTGCTGAGAGAAAGTCGCTGAAGAAATATTTTTTTTCATATTTTCGTTTTGATGTTCGGTCTCGGGTTTGAACTGTGGCCTTACTTCTTACCTACTATTCTCCGGCGACTACATCGTTTAGAAAATTTTAAAAAACGAATGCCTTTTTCCCGTAATAAAAACTACAAGGAAGGATTGTATTGAATTATTGGCTGTAAAGAACGTTATGTTATCTGGGCTCAAAAAGAAATTCTAATGACCTCAAATTCTTCATTAGCATCTCTCTAATTGCTAATGTCAATAGCTTTGCATTTTAGGTAGTAATATGGGCGAAACGGATTACATCAAGCGCTGACATTGCTAAACACTATACGCCTGAACTCTTCACATATTTCAATACACAGACTAACATTGGAATTTTTATCTTCCAAGTAAAACCAACCTAGGCTTTTGCTATAAGTGTTCACGCATAGATGTCTAAAGGGAAATCTGAAGACACTTGAGAATCTATCTATAGCAACAATTCGAAGAACCCTAATATGAGGAAGAGTTAAAATCGCCTAAAGTGAAATAAAATTTTAAAATTACCACCAAATGGATTCGAATAACATTTATTTCTTATGACACTGAGGCACAACGAATGCAAATATTTACAATTCAATACTTTCATATCAAATGAATAGGTCTAGGCCTTAGCTAAGGACTAAAAAATATTAGGCCACAGTGACTGTATGTGCCACAGCTTTGCTCTCCACAGTTTTACATCATTGTCCTTGCCTTTGTGATATAAACTTGGGCACTAACAGAAGGCTAAAGGACTTAAGCTAGACTCTAATCGTATAGGCAAGTCGCATAATGTCTCTCACCGGAGTTTCAGGCTCCATTTTTAGCTTGCCAGCGTAATATCAAGTGTTTTTTTTTATTCTGCTACTGTTTTATGCTTCCTTGAAACCTGGTCTGGGCAACTCAAATGAAAGTTTTCTTTCCAAAAAGTTGAATTTATTTGCTGAGCAATACATTAGTGATTCGCTATTATAATCCTGATTCGATTTCATTCAAAATGAATCAAATTTTTAATACAATTTTGATGAAAAAGAGTTTCTGACTGATGAAATGAAAATTAATTTCCCGAATTTTCTTCTCTTTATTTCGTAATTCATTACAAGGTTTAAATGAGAAATTAATGATTTTAGCCCACACACAGGAATTTAATTATTTTCGAGATAGAGCAAGCAGCACTTTAAAGAGTTTTTCTTTTGAAGAATTTCGTAGAAAACAAAAGAGGGAAAAGAAAAAAGAAAAAAAGTTTTTTTTTCGTTACTTTCCTTAGCATTCATTACGTGACATTGTATGAACGTGTTCTATTTACACATGCCATGAAGCATGAAAATGTTCTGTTGTTACTCGGTATAATAATGGTGTGCCCTTAAATACACACACAAACACACACAGTCGCACATCCATATATAAAAGCATACAAACCGTAATTTACAATATGCCGTTGGCTTACAAAGCTTGTTATCCATATCCTGTTTCCGTTTTAGAAAATTTTTTCAAAATTTTCAAATATTTACGCACACACTCTGTTCTCTTTGACTCTCCCTCTCTCTCTCCCTCTCTTTCTATCTCTCTTTATTTCTAGTCAACAGTTTTAAAATGATAAAAAAAAATCATGAAAATAAAGGAAAGAACGGAAAGGAAAGGAAAGGAAAAAGGAAAAAATAAAAGGAGCGCTTAGTGAATAAATGCTTGAATGTTGTAGTAAAAAGGGTTACAACGTAACCCCTTTTTTTGGATGGGAAATCAATGCAGGAATTATTTCTTCTCTATGAAGTGTTTAAATTTACAGTTTCGGTTGATTAAACTTGCTTTCTAGCTCTTGTTTTAAGGGCAATAAAATGCCATATTAAGTGATGATGAAACAATTTTCTAAAAATTTGCTTTTGTTTGTCTTAGATTTTCAAGTTCTATAAACTTCAAAGCGCAAATAGAGCTTCAAAAGGAAAAAAAAAATAAACAAAATTTTTCACTGAGATTTTTAAATCTCAATGTTAAAGATCCGCTAGTATTATTTGCAAATGTCTTCTAAGCCAGGTTGTAGGCTTCAAATATGAAAACAAAATTTCTTTCATTTGAAGTCAATCTAAATGGTAAGATTTAAGGACAGCAAGCATGAAAAATCGTAAAATGGAGACGCCTTAGTCTGGTAGGTAGTGTGTTGGCTTATTAGATGAAAGGTCACGGTTCAAACCCCAGGCTAGACATTA
Organism: Sarcophaga bullata; assembly: GCA_005959815.1. Classification (NCBI taxonomy): domain Eukaryota; kingdom Metazoa; phylum Arthropoda; class Insecta; order Diptera; family Sarcophagidae; genus Sarcophaga; species Sarcophaga bullata. The sequence continues at coordinate 159,135 of QOCX01000425.1, read as the reverse complement.
AAACGAAAACATGAAAAAAAAGATTTCTTCGGTGATATTTGTTTGGCGACATTCTCTCAGTGGATTTCTGGCAAAAACCCTTGGGAGTAAATCAAAATTGCCATGAGAAGTTTCTCAAACATCTGTTGTTCGAAATCGACTTTAAACTGTAGGTCAGGCCACTCATGTATCAAAATTAATACACACAACATATAGGGTGTGAGAAACTAGGCTGTAATCCTGACTAAAGGGTTGTAATAACCCATTATGTATGTAATGACTCGATTATGGATGACAATTGAACTTCAGTTGAGTCGCAACCAATTTTAATTGTAAAATTAAAAATTTTCGGCCACATAAAGGTTGCGAATGCAGCTCAGTTGCCGTTCATATCATTCGAATCATAAATATCCTTCTTAAAATGCTACAATTTGATCATAATAAATCTAATAAGAATGTTTATCGATTAATTAAACGATTAACTAATAATAATCGCATCAAAAATAATCGTTAAAATAATATGGCTTTGGTAACATTATGCCCTACCGCTTGCAACCCACTTAAATGGCGTCATTCTCCTTATGGGTACATAAGCATATGTTTGTGTGTGTGTGTGTCCTCTGACTATGAAACTGCTGCAAATTATTGTTCATTTCAACTGTCATTTAAAGTTAACAACTTTGACAAGTCGAACCTTAACAGCGACAAACTAAAGAACATAACACAAGATAAATGGGGAAAAAAAAGAATGAAAAAGTTATAAAGACCGACTAAAACAATAACAATAACAATAACAAATAACAGCAGACATAAAAGTATACACACACACACACACACACATACTGTATTACATTTTTAATGTCACTATAACGACCAATCATTAGTGGCTTTAATTGCTCCGGCCTTCATGTGTCAATCATCATCAATCAAAGCAAAGAAAAACCAAAAACCAAACGAAACGAAATGAAACAATCAAAACAACAGCAACAACAACAACAACATCGACATCGACGACATTCAATAACCATAAAATAATGTAAACGTAACAGAATATAAAACAAGATTAAGAAAAAAGAAAAAAGAAAAAACAACAACCAAAGAACCAAACAACTACAACCGCAAATTAAAAGTATGTACGTAGGTACGTACAAGAAGAAAAAATAAAAGAAAAAACAACAATAACAACAACGTAATATTATTTGTTAAACCACTAGACGTTATACTACATGCTTATACACGCACACATACGGCCCTGGCACGAAACCATATAATAAATGTTCTTAAAATCCCCCTTTTTCACCACCAACACCAACACCAATACAACATACTAACACCCCACCATGTTAAAAATTAAATGTACGTACATACATACATATTAGCATACATATTAGTATGTATGTGAGTGTAAATGAGTATTAAAGTATTCGGTAATCAAAGCAACAATACGACAAACATTCTCTATACAAATAACGGGCGTTTATAAAAACCACCCTCAAAAATATACAATAAAACAAGCAACATACACACATACACACACATACAAACAAATACTGGCTATACATGTTGTATACATTTGTATTGAAGTCGAGAATAAGAGCAATCACTCTAGACGTACTGTATGTAGTCCATAAAGTCTATGCCATGCCATACGGAGTCTATAAAGGAAAAAAAAATCAAAAAATACTTGCAGTAGAGTAGAGCAGAGTAGAGGAGCATTCACTGAAATAAAATTGTTTTGTTTTGTTTTCTTACACACACACACACACCACTCTGTACACCCATCCATTTACGTATTGTTTGTTCTTGCTCCACTCGTCTTAAAAAGTCGAGTTGAATTTTCTTTGTTATTTCGTTTCGTTTCGTTTAGTTTCGTTTGTTTTTTGTTTGTTTTTTTTTCTACTTCTATGGTTTTTTTTTGTCGCTTTTCTTAAATGCCAGTCTCAATTTATTACAGCAGTATTGTTAAAGTGAAAAATAAATAGAAAAAAAAAAATTGTTGTAATGTAACCAACAACAAAAAGCACAACGTAACTGAATATAAAACAATAGCAACAACAACAACTACGTAAGCAATATAAAAAAAAATGAAACGAAAATATTGTATAAGTCGAGACAATAACCAGAAATACGAGAATTTGTTCGTGCTTTTTAACGCCACCACCATTACGCCCACAAAATATTACATTGGAACTGATGTAAGACACTAGAGACTCACTGTACGGCCGAAGATGATTCTTTTCTCATGCTAATTTCTTTGTTCAAGAAAATATTGTCTGACATTCAACATTCTTCTGCAGTAGCGGGATTTATTTTAAAGTCGGCGTGATTTTTCCATGGAAACCGTTTAATAACTGGATTGGATATTGAATCGTGGTATTAGAATGTCTTTGTCTCTAACGGGGCCTTACTTAACAAGGATCTTTCGCCTTCACTTAGAAATTGCGGCAGAGTGTTGAGTTTTCCTTGAATTTAGGAATATTTTATCGTAGAAAACAAAATTTTTGGTTAGTTTTTGTCAATTGGAAGCCCTTTGGTGACATCTCGCCTGTAGCACTTGAGTAGAACCCGCAGGATAATCGCTATAAAGAGGAACCAGTAAACTCATGTAGGCGACTGATATCAGATATTAAGTAGCGGAATGAATGAGTAACGGCCTTTGGACTTTACATATGCGTGGTATATGAACAGAAAACTCTGGAAACTGCATTTTCCCCTAACAGAGGGAATTTTAAGGGCTATACGTATGGGTAAAAAACAGATCTTGGAACAGAAGCAGGTTTCCATGTCTTCTGAGCGGAAATGTCTGTCATCGGAAGGTGTGCTCAATTGAATTCAACTTGGATAGGAGGTTTTGAAAGCAAGAGACATAGCACATACACTGACAGTTAGGCTCAGCTTTTGAGCATTCGGCTGTTTATGAGCAGCCTAGAGTTCGAAGACTGTGCTGACAAACGCGGAAGCATTTAGGAGCAGTTAGCAGACGAACTTTAGAGAGGAGAGGAGTTTCCTCACACCTGATGGTACCCGAACGCTTCTGTGAAGTGGAAACGGATGTTTATTAAAAGTATACTCAAGGAGTGAGAGGGCAAAAACTCTTCTTAACCAAGTGGGTTGAAGGCAATCAAAATTTTTGTTGGGAAACTACAATAACAAGAAGTCTCAGTAATGCAACAAACTAACCAGAAATAATCTGAGGACAGTGTAGACTCAGAATACTTTTGTTCAAAATGGCGGTTGTTTCGTATCCAACATGTAGATTCGGTGACGATTACTGTAAATCAGCGGAACATACTTTTGGAGCCTGTCGGGCAACAGTGCACCCCAGAGAGTAAAACTTGAATGTATAACAAGTGCTAGGGAGGGAATTGTCGACCAAAATCTTGAAATTTGTCAGGGCGAGACGCCTTCCCTTTAAAGTTTGAAGGGATTAAATTAGATCGCCGTGGAAATGGCAAATTCAGATTATCTGCTACACTCTTTCTAGCAGAAACAATATTTGTGGCCATGCCTATATTATGCTGCTGCTCAGGCCTAACCTTATCTGTATGCCTTCAGTCTCTTCAAATTTCCACTGCAGTCGACTTTAAAGATCATAATCACACCTGAAATGCTTAATAACCGCCGTAAATAAAGAACAAGTGCTTTACACTGGGCCTCAGTGTACTACGAACTGAATTGAGTACACGAACATCGCGTACTTGTTTTCATTCTGATTAGAAACGAAAACGAAAAACAAAAAACTTGCACAAGTTTTGTTGAAACAGTAGCAACAGCAAACGAACACAAACCAACTTTTGCAAACTCTGAGTTTGACGACTTTAACATGAGAACGCGAACACATAAACAAACACACACACACTCAGTACATTTTCATGCACACACACATGCACACGCTCTCTTATTAAAGTTTGTGTGATGGATCGAAAGGCGAAGGGTACGAAGTTCGTGCCACGAGTCAGAAATAAAAATGTAGGTGGCATTCACAACAACAACAACAACGAAGAATAAAAACAAAAACAAAAAAAGAAAACAAAAACGAAAAACTTTTCCAAACACACTCGAAAACTTATGCCTAAGAAATGTTTTCTTTTTTTTTTCTGTTGTTTCTTCTGCTTTTTCCCGCTTTTCTTTTTCTTTTTTTTTTCATTTTTTGTTGCCTGGCTGTGTGAAAATGTTTCAATTTTTTTTATTTTCATTTCATTTTCATTCATTTCGTATCTCGTTTTTTTGGATTTCTTTTCATTTCGTAACTTTAAGTTCGTTTTGGAGAAAGATTTTCGAAAAAGTTTTCTTTCTGAGCGTTGTTGTTGTTGTTGTTGTTGTTGTTGTTGTTGCTGTTCGAAGTTAAAAATAAAAGTTAAAGATTGTAAGGCGAGACTGACTGCATGATAAACAATAAAAGAAGAAAAAGAAAAAGAAAAAAGAAGAAGAAAAGGTTTTCCTTTTAAAAAAGTTTTGCGGTTTTGCAAAGTAAAATGCGGTCAGAATCCATTTCACTTCTGTCAATATGCTGGCAGAAGATTGCAGATTGAAATTTAATCCCCAAAAAAAAATCTTTGAATTCAAAAAAGTTCTACGAAATTGAGACCAAAAACTGTTGGAAGCTGCCTAATTTGAAATTGAAATTTTCATCGCAAAATTGTCATGAAAATTGTCATGATATTCTCGTGAAATATACGACAGTAGAGGTTGATAATGCAGAGAATAGTTGGGGCCTAGTGTTTTCCATTTGAGTTAAGTTTTTGCAATCAATCCTGTGGTTTAAGGCGAGAGGAGGTTTTTTTTGCTTGCTTCGGAGAGGAACTGTAAGGCACTGGCTCCGAGCTAAAGTCTTCAGCTTCGCTAATTAAATGTTTACAACAACATCAGGGCAAGTGCATCCATTTTGTAAGGAAGTTAAGCCGTTTTACTTTACTAGATGAAGGCTCAAGGGGTCAAATCTCAGCTGTCACATCTTGAAGAGAAAAATATTTCCTACGCTCCCATCAGACCTTTGGCAAAAGCTGTGAGAGTAACTAATTGCCATAGAAGAGGTCTTCAAATCTGTCGTTCGTATTCCATATAAAATTACCGGTCCAGCCACTCATGAATAAAATTAATGCACACAACATGCGTGGTGAGTCCCATAAGTCCCATAATCCTTGCTAAAGGCCTTTAAAGGCCAATAGTGCATGAAGGTGCGTAGTCAAGCAGCATTTGGCTGCCAATATTAGACAAAAATATTTGCTTTTGTTTCTCAATTAAGGCTCTTTATTTCGACAGACTTTCCTCGGCGCTGTTTAAAAGTTGCGATACCCGACAAGAACTGTCTTCTATATACCCGGCTGCTGCAGACTTCTTTGTCCTCGAGAAATCTGAGGCAGCCAATAAATCCGAAAGGCACATCGGCACACAGTCTAGAATCTGTGTTCCTTACAATATTTCTGCGATAACAGCGTTACCGGGCAAGGACTGGCTGTCTGTCTGTGGGCCTGTTTGTTGTTGAGAAATCTGAGGCAACCAATAAGCCTGAATAGATAAAGGTATTCTAGACTAAGTTCCTTACAATATTATACGATAGCTGCCATACCGGGCAAGGAATAGCTGTTTGTCTGCTGTACCTTCAACCACCGCTGTAGACCTCTTTGTCCTTGAGAAGTCTGAGGCAGCCAATAAATCTGAAAGGCATTCTAGACTATGTTCCTTACAACATGTCTGCGAAAGCGTTACCGGGCAAGGAGTGTCTGTCTATCTGTGGACCACTTTGTTGTGGAGAAATCTGAGGCAGCCAATAAATCTGAAAGGCATTCTAGACTGTGTTCCTTACAAACTACCCCAAGGAAATCTTAATTCCAGCCGCTAATCGCTATTGAAGCTCAACAACAGGCTGATAAAGTGCCTTGTAATCATGTAATGTAAACAGTATTGCATCCATGATTGACCATCAGGAAGGCAGGCAGGCTTATCTGTTGTGTACCAGGTCTGGCGGGATTGTTCCAGGAACAGGGCACGGAGGCATTGATGATATAAACCAAGCTGCGGCATTTGCAAATGAATTCTTATGTGAGATTACTTTACTTATTTGCTTATAAAGAGACAGGCAATGTCTTACACGGACTTCTGCACGAGGCTGTAATAACGTTTCTAGCAAATGGTGGAGGAGGCATTCTAGCCAGAATTTAAAGTTTAATGAAGGATTAGGCATTAAAACGGAAATGTATGCCACTCTAGTTAACTACACTTTATGAAGCGGCTACCTAATCTACGTTTTAATAACAAAACCAAGTTTTACAAGCCTATGAATTGAGTTAAAGGCATGGCTAGTGTATCTTCTGCATGCTATGGTTGGAAAGCAATTTTTTCTATCAAAAAATTATCACGGCACAAGAGGCTAGTATCCCTTAAACTACAGAGATCCGCCTTAGGAAGGTTGCCTATCTCACAGTTTAGTTGAAAATAAACGCCTCATGGACTTATCATGTGTTTCCATTCCCCGTAAGCTTCGTTTATTTGCAGGCTATCAGAGAAGTCGTTTGTTTTGTCCAACTAAGTCGTGCTATTGCTTTGAAAGTTTCACGAATACGCTAACATTGCCTGCAAATCCGCTTCAAATTGAAAACGTAAACGACAGAAGATTTTTTTATTTTGATTTTCTAATGGTTTTTTGTTTAATTTCTTCCTCCAATGTTGGCAGCATCCAACAAAACTTTTGCAAAAAAAAAATTAAATTTAAGCGAATGGATGACTGCATTTGGCGTGTTTGTTGTTGTTTTAATCTCTTTCAAGTACTTTAAATTACAAACACTGGCCATAAATCTTATGCTCGTTGGAAATTTCTTTTAAAAAGTCTAGACGATGCCAATAGTAAAGCTTTTCTTTACTTCTGCTTGAAGTCATCACTGCTTGGCCAGTTAGTTGTTGTAACATTAAGTATCAAGTAGACTGCATCCATCCATCACTTGATTGATGACGATTCCAATTAAATTAATAGATTCTTCAATTTCTTCAATGCATTTTTGTTGTGGTAAAACGAGAAGCTAAACTTCGTTTTCGTAATGCTTAAAAACGCTTCCTTCTAGCGATGGCAATGCAGTGATTGCACGCTCTAAAGTAAGCAATTAAATCTTAAGCACCACACCACACCACACCACAGCAACAGGCAAGCCATAGCACAGGCACAGGCACAGGCCAAGCCAAGGAGTTATAAAAAAAAAATCTCCACAATTAGCTACTGGTTTCAGCACATACACACACACACACACTCATACATGAATTTACAACACTAGTAGAGCAGTAGAAGCTGCTGCTGTTAAATGCTGATGGTGTAGACCAATTAACAAAATGCATCATAAAGAGAAAATCCACTCAAAAGCAGAAGTGATACCATCATCCCAGTCCCAGCCTCAGCCTCCGCCTCTCTTCATTTGCCTGTGTATGTTGCCGTAGAACATGTTTTACGCACGCACTTGTTTACGTGTAATGTGATCGTCATCGTACTAATGCCGGAGCTGGTGCTTAAGTTGAAACAGTTTTTTTTCTCTTGTTGTTGTTGTTGTTGCGCTATCGCATCACAGTGGAACATGCTAAAATCCATAAATAATTATTGAAGCTGTTCTGCATGTTATTGTCGTCGTTGTTTTCTTCTTCATTTTTTTGCTCTTTTTTTTTGCTTTTCTTTCTGTTGCTTAAATGAGCCTGTACAACACAGCATACAACTCGAGTATGTTTTATGTTAAACTGCAACAACAACAACAAAAAGAAGAACAAGAAAAGATATCCACGCGCAACATCATCTCATCCACTTTGATAACCCGAAGTACACTTTTACACTTTGCTGATCACCAACAACAACGTCCTCATCATCATTATCATCATCATCATCATCATCGTCATTATTAAACCAGAACAACAACAACAACAACAACACCAACAACAACACAAACAAAACAAATTAACGGCAAGTGGTTGTATTTCAAGATGTTTGTCACTTTGCTTCTACGTCCGTCCATACCGTTCACATACAGACTGCTAGTCAGACAGACAGCCAGCCAGACAGTTAAACGCGTTCGTTTTTTGTCACATAATTTCGTGCTTCTCATTAATATTCACATGTTGTCTCCTCGTTTTTTGAATGGCAAACGTATCTACTAAACAACAACAATAAAGGTCTTTATAAATAAACAAACAAACAAACAAACAAACAAACAAACAAATCTAAGAGACAGACAAACTGACAGACACACGAATAAATAAATAAATGAACGTATGAAAGCAAAACAAAAAATAAAAAACAAAAAAAGAAATGAAAAGACCAACGATTTTTAACAGATCAATTGAAAGAAATCAGTGTTGCCAGTGTGCTGCTTTTGCACTGATTTAGGCAGATGCATACCAAACGCCTAAAAAAACTGCATTTCATCTTGCAAAGTTTACTCTCCTAAAAAAATTAGGATTCGATTTTAAATCAAAACAATACGATGATAATGAAATCCATCACGTTTGATGCGATCAATGCCATAAAAATCTACTCCTTTTTACTGCTTTTTACCGAAAAATCGCTCAAGTGAGAGGTAGCAGTTCTTATCGTAGTTTTTATATTTGTTTTCTATACTTCTGTTGTTGGGGTAAAAATGAATCTCTTTCTTGGCCAAAGGCGGTAATTGCTGCTTCTAGAAATTCTTATTAAAAGGACCCCTTGATTGGCAAAATATCCGCCATTGATTGTTTTAAACTCTTAAAAGTGTTCAATACACATACATACATACATAATTGATGTTTACAACCCTTTAATTAGGATTACGACCTAGTTTCTCACACCACTTATGTTGTGTGTGTTAATTTTATACATGAGTGGCGGGACCTACAGTTTAAAGTCGTTTCCGAAAGACAGATTTTTTTTGAAAAGCTTTTCATGGCAG
>QOCX01000425.1:130552-146291 GCA_005959815.1 Sarcophaga bullata | reverse complement strand
CCAGTGATTTAGAAAAAATAAGCGTGTATGCACACAACATAGGGTATTGCACTTAAGCTATGCTACCAATGGGTTAGTCTGTCCGAAATCAATCAGCGTCCTGTATTCATAGTGCTCTACAGATGGTCAGCGTCTGTCTCTTAAAGGGGACATAAAATGTAAACGCCCATATTCATTATCTGATCTTATGTTTGGGTGCTGACGATTTTCCAAGTGCTAGCAAGAGAGTTTTTTTATTTTAAAAATAAAATGGCAGCCCGGAAATGATGTAATTACTACAATACACCCCAATAAATATAATTTTCTATACATCTGTGACAAATGACGTCATCTAATGTGTTTCTATAGGTTAGTACTTACGAGCAGCCTCCTTTCCTATCATAGTAAACCTTATAAGCAAAGGAGAAACTACGTCATTTGTCTATTTAATGTGTTTCTCTTGGTTATAACTTACTAGTAGATTCTCTAGAGTACGTAAGACGTTTTGTTTTTATTTTTTAATTGGAAAAATAAAAAATTTTTGCAACAAAAAAAAAAGAAGGAATTCCTTCGAGCCGGATTTGAACCAGCGACCTATGGATTACTGTTTTTATTTGGCTTTATCAACCAAATTTTTGCGAACATCTACAGTCCACCGCTCTACCAACTGAGCTATCGAAGGCTTATGATAATGCCTGTTGATATGGAATGTTTTAAAAAATGTTTCGATTTAAAAAAAAAAAAAGAAAAGTTATCGGCAAAAATATACAAAAAAAATTTTTAAATTAAATCCCAAACAAATAAATTAAAAAATCAAACAAAAATAAACAAAAAAAAAAAGATTATTTTTGTTTTTATACGTGGTAATAAAATAATAATAGTGCTGCCGCCTGCCGCTGGCAAGTTTCGGTCGGCAAATCAAACCGAAAACAAGAATTCCAAAAAAAAAAAAATCTTTTTTTCTGCTTCTTATCAGCGTCATTCATCAAATTGTGATAATTTTTTAATGCCCACAATATTGTTTTTTCTTTTCTTTCTTATTATTATTGTTGTTGTTGTTGTTTTTTTTTTTAACAGTTTTATTTATGGTGTAAATACGTAGGCACTGAGAGAAAAATAAAAACAAACCAACAGGCAGGCAAAGCAACAACGAAAGTAACAAATCACACTCGTGTGTCGATTATTGAAAAATAAACAATCAATTCTCGTGTCGTGTGTGTGTGTGTGCGTGAGTGTGTGTGCAAGTATAAGAAAGTGTAGATTTTAACGCCAACAATAGCAGCAGCAGCAGCAATAAATAGATTCACAATTAAAACCATAAACACATGCACAAAGGCATGTAAATTTAAGTGAGACGAAGACGACACACACACTTTTTCATGTTCGATATTCGTTTTAAATCGATTTTTACGTCTATGATTAGCTTGTTTTTTGTATATTGTAGGGAAATGTTTAGGGAATGCTATCAACAAATGTAATACAAAGGTGGCCAGCTCTAATTTATCATGAATAAAAACATCAGGGAAATAATTCCATTAAAAATGGGGAGTTTAAATTGAATTTTAAAAAGAAACCTACTATTGTAGGACTCTATAGAAATATTACAATGTGTTAATGTATAGGAATGCTGTCCATAATCGTTAAGAATGAAAAAAAAAACAACAACAACAACAAGAAGAACCACAATTGAAGTGCCATTATTTTAAACAAAAAGAATTGAAAAGTAAAAACAGCAACAGCAACAGCAACACCAACCACAGTCAGTACATTTGAATACATAAGATATTCATCACAGCAACAGTAATAGCAAGAACAACAAGAACAACAACAGCAACAACAACAACAGCAAAATAAAAATCACATTAAAAATATAAAAACAATGACTTGAAAAGCAATAAAAACAATAAAAACTAAAACGAGAAATAGAAAAAAAAAAACAACAAAACAAAACAAAACTAAGCAATACTGGTCGTAATAGCGTGAACAACTACTTCACACAAGCCATGATAATAATAATAATGATGATGATGATGATCATGATGATCATGATGATAGTAATGATGGAAATAAGAAAAAAAAATTATATTGTACCGTACGGTCTAGTAATAGTTGAAAAAGCAACAACAAAACACTAAAGGGACTAAATTTTAAATGCTGTACTGTATGTTTACATGCTTATGCACATGCATACATACACAAATAGGTATACATGTAGTACGTGTAGATGTGTATGCACTGTTATTGCCAGTCGTCAACAGAATAACGTATAAAACGCGACTATACGAACAAAATAATTGAAAAAAAAAATAAAGAAGAAAAATGAAATAAAATAAGTTCATACACTCGAAAAATATTAGTTAGTCAATGTGTGACTTTTTCATATGAAATATTAATTTAAAACGTGGTAAAGGAGTACGTCCATAATACTGTAGAAATTACAAAATTCTTCAGGTTCTTTTCTTTCATATTTTTATATTGACTGCAGATAGATTTCTTTGTTTGCTTTAATTCTCAATATAGTCTTGAAAAAGTGACTTAGAGCGGCACTTTTGTATTTCCCCCAAGCTTTATAAGGTTGTAGTCGCCGTAGTCTAGTAGGTAGTGTGTTGGCTTATTAGGCGAAAGGCCAGGGTTCGTATCCCCTCAGACATCAAAAAACGAAATATGAAAAGAAAATAATTTCTTTCGGCGACTTCCTCTCAGCAGAATTTCTGCAAAAACTCTGAGAGTGAAATAAATTGCCATGGAAAGTTTCTCAAAACAAATCATATCGTTCGGAGTCGACTTTAAACTGTAGTCCGCCACTCATTTATAAAATTAACACACACAACATAAGTGGTGTGAGAAACTAGGCCGTAATCCTAACTGAAGGGTTGTAATGGCCGATTATGTATGTTTATAAGTTATCCCTACAACAGCTTCTTAAAGCCTATAGTCCCGACAAAGTACAGGCTGCTGTTTGGTGTCTACAATGACAATTCCTTGCCTTTGATTCCTTACACTTGATATGCAGAGAGTTTTCTCTTTCTGGGATTTATCAATGCCCCACAGAGTCCAATGATTCACTCTCACCGTCACAGAATCTACTTGTTGGACTTGAAACATCCCAAATTCTGAACACGTTTATCCTAAATCTACAATTTCCTGTCAAAAGACCACTCCAGTTTAGTCTGGGAGAGTCCAACGTATGACTCAGATCCCCTCTTATTACAGTTTCCTTTAAGAAGTTTCGTTTGCCTCACACTCTCTTGGTTTAAGAAGAGTCCCTGTCTCTTTCCAAATATTTGCTCCCACTCTTCCGAAGCGTTGTGGTCCAATTATAAACGAGGAATTCCCCTATCGTCGTAATTTGGTCTGGCTGCTCATTGCCAATGATTCCTACTGCACCTGAGCGCCAGCATAGAGTAACCTTTCCTTCGTTATCTAGCCGACTTATCTTCTCCAGACACTCCCATACTTTCTACGATTTAACCTGATAAGAGCCAAGTGCTGGAATGGCAGTCTGACTGTCAAATAGTATTGCTATGTCTTGTCTTTTGTATCTTCTCCTCTCCAAGTTGAATTGATTACAACTTTCAATGGCATAGATTCCGCTTGAAGAATACCAGCAAGTTTCCATGGGTGCGGAATATTTAATTTTGGAACCAAGAATTCAACTATACAGCTTGTAATCTTTGGTATTTGTGTTATTAGATGCATTCTACCTCTAAGAATATTTGGCCTTATTCTCAAGACTAGCATGCAGACAAAAGGTTCACAATATTCAGCGTCGATATTGCTGGACGGTATCTTCTGATCCAGCGTTCCTTGATCCACAGTTTTATAAGATTTTTGAATTTAAATTCATTACAGAAGATTCTAACTTTAGTTGACGTAAAGAGTTTGCAGCACCATACCATATCAAGCATTCTTAATGCGTTCTGCTTGGCTAGGGCGGAACGTTTCTATAGACGCCAATCTTTAATGGGGCAAGTCGGATATTCCACAACTAAAAATCATTCTCATCATCACCACTGCACTGTAGGAGTCTCCTAATTTGTATTACTTTTTAGCAAGTTTATCATCTTGACCGTTCTACCATTTATCGTCTTCTCTCTGGTTACATTAGCATGAATTTTTCGAGTGTAACATCTTTATGTGTGTGTGTGTGGTTATTAACGTACCAGCCAGTACTTTATAAATCTACTCGTACTCGCGTAGTGTATTATTTTCCACAAAAAAAAAAAAAAAAAAAAAAAAAAAAAAAAAAAACGCTTTGCTGCTGTTTAAAGTTCCAAACACAAACAAAAAAATAAAAACACAACAACAACAAATCGTATGAAAAACAAAAACCAGCAATGAATACTCTACTGAAATATGTTCGTTTGTCTCTTCGTATAGCGCAGAATCATGTCTCGTATCGTATCGCAGTATAAAATGAAAACAATTTTAACACCCAACCCAACTCACCCCCCCCCGAACATTAGTTGTTGGTGCTGCTGTTGCTCTTGCTGTTGAGTTGCAGTTGTGATGTGTTCAATGCTTAAAATGTAACACAATCTAACGAAACGAACTATTTTCAGATTTACAGAAAGTACTTCTTTGAGCATTAACATAGAAAATGTGAAGCAAAGAAGGCAAAAGTACTCGTGGTACAATTATTTGTTTCCCCCTAAATAGAGGCCTTAATACCCTCGGTATAATTACAATGTGTTCTAGTGTACTAAGGAGTCACAAGAGTGTGAGTGAGAGGGAGAGCAGGGACACTTGAATGTCATTTGTTCACATTCACCTACGATGTTGCTGGCTTCGCGGCTGTTTACCTCTTTACTGTACCCCCCGAGATCTTTTTGTTCGTGTATGTATGTATGTCTGTGTACGAGTGTTTTCTGTGTTTCATTAGTAAATAGCGAGATGGATACAAGGAAAGAAGGAACCAAAAAAAAAAAAAAAACCAACTACAACAACAACAACAACAACAACACCGACAACAAGGTCTCTATAACAAGAATGTGTCTCTCTTGTAATTTATGTACAAATGGAGGCTACTGTATTTGCGCTGGTTGCTGCTGCTGCTGCTGCCGCTGATTATTATTGCAGGCAAGCAAGCAAGCAAGCATTGACAACAACAATAACAACAACAACAGCAACGTATACAACAACCATGTTATCGGTATACAAAATATTGTACGTGTTGTACATACAATTTCATATCATTTGCTCGTTCGTTCGTTCGTTTGTTCGTTCCTTCGTACATTCATTTATTCATTCATTTAGTCCGTCTGTCATTTATTCAATTCGTCATTATGTCTGTCACTCTTGCTTATTTATTCATAAGAGTATTGTTGTTGCTGTTGTTACTTTATACGGGCTTAGTTAGCATTTCAGTTGTACTGAAAGGAGAATTTTTTTTCAATTTTTTTTTCTTTCTTCTTCTTCTTGTTTTTGTTTTTCACTCTTTATTTGGAATCACAAAAACAACAGCAACAACTACAAGAACAACAACAACATGAAGAAAATAAATGAATCGTTTGAGTGTGAGACAATTTTTCTTTTGTTGCTATTGCCGGTGTTGTTGTTGTTGTTGTATTTCAACAAAATATTTCAATTCAAAACAGAAACAAAAAAAAAAAAGAAAAAAAAAACGCCTGACACTCCAATAAATTTTGACTTGTTTTTTTGAAAAAAAAAAAAAAAAAAAAAAAAAAAAAAAAAAAAAAAAAAAAATTTTTTTTCGTGTTTTTTTTTGTAATTTTTCGCACGAAATAATCTTGATTTGCAAATTAAAAAAAATTTCGTTTTTCATTCCCCCAAAGAAAAATAAAAAACAACCAGAAAAATTAAATTCAACATGAAATTTTTCTTAATTTTTCTTTAAGGCATCCATCCATTCAACCATCCATATACTGCTGCTGCTCCCATTTACCTCGCCCCAGGGTCAATATGTCGTCAAGTGTCTTGTCTGTTGAAATAAAATTTTATTTTCTAAGAACATGATTAAAAAAAAAAAAACAAAGAAGATTAAAAACAAATTTCGTTTTAAAGTTTAAAGCGTTTAAACAGCAGCTTTTAAGTAAGAAACTATGGGTCAAAGGTTATTTGTTGTCTTTTGTTTCTAAGCATTCATGTGACCGTCTTCCGCTTGACTTGATTTTCAGCAAAAAAAAAAATAAAAAATTTTCAAAGAAAAACTTCAAACAGTTATAATGCGGAAGTCATTTGTGAAAAAGAATTTAAAAAGTTTTCAAATTTAAGGGTCCCAAGGCTATCTCAAAAGCGTTTAACTCACAACTGAGTCCATTGATAGTAAAGAATCAATCATTGGAATATTATTTGTCGTGATAAGCCGCCCTACGTATTGCAATCATTCCATCTACTGTACTCCCCTCAAAATTCAGTGGACATTCCCATAATGTTACCCTCCTCCCAAGATTATTGCTCTTACAAGTTTCAGGATACTGCTCGGCCTCAACCATAAAAATTTCCTGTCAAACGCTTGATATGCACTCACGTATGTCTTTCTATGCTCGTCAGGTTCCAAGCATTTGTTCCGATGATTCATTCTTATTGTCATAGAATCTACAGAATGGACTGCAGGCAACCTCCACTGTGAATAAGTGGCCTTCAATGCCTAGGCAAAAGAGTCCAGTTCATAATCTACAATTGCAAGCAAAAAAATAGGTCGTTTAACATACAGCTAAGCAGTCTGAATTCTTCTAAGGATTGTTAAAAAAAAATAAAAAAACTTTCAAATCCAGATGCTTCACCCAAACAGTCAATTTTCCTCGCTTGAAATGGCTTTTCTACAATCACTTTTGTGTTGACTGAATCCCCTACGGAACAGTTTTGCTTGTTGACATAAACACCGTCTTAGAACCGAATTTCAAAGCTGAAGAAAATTTTTTCCTTAAATTTACATTGAAAACCTATCGCTCTGGCATCCAATCAGCATATCTAGGACGTGTTAGGCGGCTTTAATTGTTGCAAGATTTGAACTTTATTTGGATGGAGATGCAAATCCGAGTGCTAAAATACATCGTAACGAGTTGTAAGCATCCCAAATTCTGAACAAGTTTATCCTGTGTCTACAGTTTTCTGTCTGTACCGTTTCCTTACAGAAGTTTCGTTTGCCTCAAACTCTCTTGGTTTAAGAAGAGTAGAGTCCTTGCCTCTCTTTATTTTTCATTTTTGTTGTGCCTACCCTCTCAAATAATTGCTCCCACTCTTCCGAAAGGTTAAAGTCCCCTTCTCACAAGTTTGTCTGTTTGCTTATTGCCAATGATTCCTACTGCACCTAAGCCCCAGCATAGAGCAACCTTTCTTTCTTTATCTAGCCGACTTATCTTCTCCAGACTGTACCATATTTTCTACGATTTAACCTGATAAGAGCCAAGTGCTGGAATGGCAGTCTGACTGTCAAATAGTATTGTTATGTCTTGTCTTTTGTATCTTCTCCTCTCCAAGTTGAATTGATTACAACTTTCAATGGCATAGACTTCCGCTTGGAAAGATACAAGCGAGTTGCAAATTCGAATGCTAAAATACATCGTAACGAGTTGTAATATTGCCTGCATGGTTGGGAAAGCCGTAGAATCCTACAAATCGGATTAATCGTCAGATTTTTTGTAACAAAAGCGATATTTTTTACAGCCTGTTTATTGCTTTGATGCCCCGACTTGACTACAAATGTAATGCTGCCAGACTCTTGAAATTTCTTTTAACTAGGCCGCCTTTTTGTGATCAGTTTTCAATATTTTTAAGCGTTCTTCGGTTGTTATGCGATGCGTATTTGTAAATCAGAAATCTTTCCTTGAATAAATGACAAAGGACAGCCTTTTCAGGAGACTGTGGAACCATTGAAAGGAGAACCCTATATTATGCTTCAAGACTTAGTACACTTCCCCACTTTCAAGACCTTAATTAATAATTTCTCTAACTTTTCCTAGCAATTGGATGCGTTCTAGATTGCCTTTGAAAGCCTTCTCAAATGTTAATTGCAGTGTCTTGAGGCTTTCGGCTGAGATCTTGTTCCATTCGTGTTAAGAAACAGAAGCTGGCTGTTAGTCGTAGACTTGTGCTAAGAAACGTAATGATACTGCAGTTTTTGTATTCTGCAAGATTATCTTTCTTTGGAATTTTAATCATCCATGAGAGGCTCAGAACTTTTCCATGACCAGCCATAATTCACCGATTAGAAAATGAAGGAAAAGCTAAACGTACTTGCAACTTTAATTTGGAAGTCACTGAATAACGCAAATATTTTTGAATACTTTTCATAGACATTTTTGAAATGCCCGAAATCGTTTGTTGCATAGGAATCTCGGGGGGTTTAAGGTATTCCTTTCTATTCCTTTCGTATTCCAAATTGTTTATCGATAGCTGGAGTGATAGGTAGAGATGGCTGACTACCCAAAAAGAAAATGGGATGGGTACAGTTAAGCCCCTTGAAGCTTATTATTGTGCCACAATATTTCCCTGGAACTTTTGGTAGCTTCTTATGAAGCGCCTTGAACCGCTAATGTCATTGGATGACAGTTCGTTTAGATTGTCTATGCGGTAGACCCCAAGATGCCTCCTTCGTCTTCGGCATAGTGCTGTAAGTGTACCCAATAGGTGAAGACCAGTCTCCTCTTCTTCCTTATCTCTACAGTTTCTGCAGAAATCGTTTGCCAAGTAAGAAAGACCAATAAGCCTTGCCTGGTATCGATAAGATCTGTTAAGTCTTGGAAACATTTTTCAAATACTTTGCCTAAAGTAAACTTTATTAATTCGATTCGATTTCCGATTATTTTTTGTTTCTTTTGAAGAAACAAAGAAATTTATGAACATTTTCTGTGTTTTTATTAAAGATTTCCGAAAGGAAAATCTATTTCAAATAGAAAATCAAATCAAAATTAAAGAAAAACAATCGCTTTTCAATGCTGTGGGAGGTTAGCTTGCTAGCTGATAGGCTTGCCAGACTAGTTAGATATAAAACCAGTAAATGGATAACCCGACATTGTGCTACCAGACAGCTTAATACACCTATTTACGGATACCAGGCCTTTATAAAGGAAATTCTATGAATTCCTTTAATATTTCCCCTTGCAGTTCAATGCGTTCTAGATTACCAACGAAAATCTTTTCAAATGTTAAATGCAGTGGCTCTAGAGGCTTTCAGTTGAGATTTTGTTCCTTTCGCGTTACGAGACTGTTTGGATTGGATTTTTGGTCGTGGTAGAAACAAGTTTGCCAGCTGAAACCACTTAATGTATAACCCTTTGGGTATCCTCATACCGATTGAACAGATAAGAATCAACATAATGAAGGCAGTTCAACTATTTTTACAGAATTTTTCGTTCAAGTGCTACCCAAACTGTGTTTAAGGTTTCCAAAACCGGAGTTAAAAGCATTACAATGAAACTTAAGTTTTATTGTGTTGTTGTTGTTGTTGTTGTTGTGACTTTTTGTAAATTAAAAATGATTTTCAATGATTAACAACCATGTAAAAACATGTTAAACATTTACAGGGAATTTAAAGAAAAAAAAAAAAAGAAAGAAAAACAGAAAAGGAAAAAGAAAAACGAAAAAACGAAAATAAGACACTAAAAATCAAATAAAGGTGCAGCCAGCAGTTGTTTTTATTGTTTAACAGGCAACAACAATAACAATAGCAGCAGCAGCCAGCAATAATAGTTTCTGTTTTGCAAAATTTATTTAATTTTCAACAATTTTCTTCTTCTTCTTCTTCTTTTTGTTGCAGTTATTGTTGTTGTAGTTGTTGTTGTTGTTGTAGTTGTAGTTGTTGTTGTTGTAGTTGCTTTTATGTTCTCTTTAGCAAAACGCTTGAATAATTTAATTGGACACAGTTTGCGGTTTAAGATCCCGACCAACCGATCGTACCGACCGACCCATACATCCATTGTTGGTTCGTTTGTTTGTTCGTTTAGAAAGAAAAAGAAGCAGCAGCAGCAGCAGCCATGAAACATAAAAAGAGAAGAAAAGAATACTCGTCGTATGCAAGGCAATTTCAATTCCAATTTTAATGGAAATTACTGCCACAAAATGCATTGAATTGTGTGGCTTGAGAAAAAATTGCCACTACATTGTGCATTGGGGTTAGGTTGTGTGTTTGAGCTGGTGTTGGATGGCAGAAGCCAACCTGAACTGTATCCTAAAACCGATGGAAACCGATGGAAACGATGAACAATAAAAAATGATTTTTCAATGATGATTTCATGAGTTTTATTTCAATTGCTGTGTTACTGCTGTTGCTATTGTTATTGTTGTTGTTAACTGCACAGAGAGAGAGAGAGAGAGAGAGAGGGAGAGAAAGACAGAGAGGGCAAGTTGGGAGCAGCCAACCAAGAATCCAAAAAATGCTTGAAAAATCTCAACAAGAAAATCCAATACGTGGTAATAAAATCCAGATGTTGCCACATACAATACAACAACAACAACAACAACAACAACAACAACAAAAGTGATAAAAAGAAATACACAAAACGAATCGAAATTAAATTTAAAAAAATTGGCATAAAAAGTCAAAGTTCTTCGAATAGAGATTTCTTTTCTTATTTCTTATTCTTCTGCTGATTTTTCGTATTTCATTCGCTTCCCATGAAGTTTTCAATCATGCTTCAGACACAGCATTAAAAAGCGTTTTTGCAGTTTTTTTCTTTCCTTCTTTCTTTCTTTTATTTTGGAGTTGATTTTCAATTGATTTCGATTGATTTGAAAATGATTTTCCCAGTTGGAAAAATCTTTAACAAAGGCACACACACACATACACACCCAGTAGATGTTCAGCAAAAGGAATAAACAAAAAAATTAAATCGAATCGAATCGAATCGAATCGAATCGAATCGAATGATGTCTACGTTAAGCAATTTAACAGATCTTATCGGCTTTAGTGGCCTGGGTTGCTTGGCAAACGATTTCTAAAGAAGCTGTAAAGACAAGGAAGAAGAGGAGACTGTTCTCCCTGCTTTCTGTTGATTTTTATTTATTCAATCGGTATAAGGAATACCCAAATGTTGGGTATTCCCACCATTTAGTGGTTTTAGCTAGCAAACTTGTTTCTACCACGACCAAAAATCCAATCCAAACAGTCTCGTAACGCGAAAGGAACAAAATCTCAACCGAAAGCCTCTAGAGCCACTGCATTTAACATTTGAAAAGACTTTCGTTGCTAATCTAGAACGCATTGAACTGCAAGGGGAAATATTAAAGGAATTCATAGAATTTCCTTTATAAAGGCCTGGTATCCGTAAACAGGATTATTAAGCTGTCTGGTACCACAATGTCGGGTTATCCATTTACTGGTTTTAAATCTAATTAGTCTGGCAAGCCTATCAGCTAGCAAGCTAACCTCCCATAGCATTGAAAAGCTATTGCTTTCCTTTTATTTTGATTTGATTTTCTATTTGAAAATGATTGTCCATTCGGAAATCTTTAATAAAAACACAGAAAATGTTCATAAATTTCTTTGTTTATTCAAAAGAACATAAAAATAATTCGGATATCGACGAATTAATAAATTTATCGTTAGGCAATAGTATTTGAAAAATGTTTTCTCAAGACTAACAGACTATCGATTACCAGGCATATGCATATTGGCTTTTTACTTTGCATATACTGATCTGCAGAAACTGTAGTGAAAGAGTGTAGAGGTAACTGGTCTCACCTTGTGGTTACACTTACAGCACTATGCGAAAACGAAGGAGGCATCTTGGGGTCTACCGCATAGACGATTTAAACGAACTATCAGGCATGGACATTGACAGTCTAAAAATTTTTTAATTGCTGGTTGCATTAAAAAGTAAAATTTGTTGCATATGGAATGGGAGAGCATAAAAGTGATTGAGGAAAAGCCATTGCATGCGTAAAAAGTGACTGTTTGGTAAGCCTGATTGAACTATGAGTGTCATTGGGCCGTTTTTTTTTCGAAATATTACTAGGAGAACCGTTTACCAATCAAATCAAAGCGTTATAACCGCGATATTGGCTCGTTCAGCCGGTATACCGTGACATGACCCACACAAAGTGGTCAATTTTAGTTTTATTGCATCAGAAGTTTCCAAAAACAGAAAGAATTCATATTTTGCGACTGCAATTGACCACCCAGATTATGCGATTTGACGTCGTTAAACTTATTTTAAGGTCTGCATCAAAGACAATTTCTAGGGTGAATAATAATGTAACGTTGCAGCATTTGAAAGCCAAAATTCGTCAAGTTATCATTGGAGATACAAACCAGGAATGTGTAAATAAAAAGAGCGACTGTTGCCACCCATCCAGAAGTGATTATTCAATTGCCTCTTGTGTAAGGGGATGTTGCCTTTTGACATTAAAGTTCTTTTACTTTTAAAGTCGTTTTGAAAGATAGCCAAGATTCTGGGCCAAACAATGGATTTTATTTCAATATGTTCATGGCCAAAATATGCCCCTAATGAAAACCAACCCTCTAACCTCAGCAGAGGCGAGGTCATAGCTCTCTAGAACCATAATATGAGCACCAATGTGTTTCATGGTTAACATAACTTACCTGTTGGAACGGCCATTATTTCGTTATCTGTGTTGTATTTACTCTCGTCAATAAATTAAAGATTTTCCTTGTTTATAAGAGGGGCTTACAATAATTTATTGGCAACGTTAATGCTTTTTTTCAGGCTCTTACGAGTTTGTCTGTATTTGTAATCACTGTGATTGCAATCCCTGTGAAGTCTTAATACTTGTTCCTGAGGACACTGTAATCTTACACATATTCCATAAGTTATTGACAGTATTGCCACCAAGAGAGCTAATGCAGTGTACCTGATGAAATTGGAAGGCAAGTCTTTATGATAAACTTCTACAACCTAGCCAAAGGATTGTTACTGATCTGTGCATAAAAACTGACGGGTTTTTTATCCTTAATTTGCTATTTTACTTAAAAGCTACCCTGCTGTACGCAGACTTTTGTCTCGCTGACATATAATGTTATCGAATTACCAATATTTTCATACGTTTTTCTTCGCGTGTAGGTTAGGCTAGGTCATAAAAAAAATTTCCATGAAAATTTTTCTCAAAAACTGTTATTCGTGGTCGATTTTAAACTGTAGTCCCCTCACTCATCTATAAAATTAAACACCACACAGCGTGGTTAATGTGCCAAGCTAGGTTGTAATGCTGATTGAAGTGTTGTAATGACCAATTATGTATGTTTGTATAGGTTAGTTTAGGTTAGAGGGTAATTTGTGGCTCACAGGCAAGTTCACTCGGTGGCCAATTAGGCCAGTGTGGTACCCAGTCTGAGTTAAGTCCCCTTGTCATGATCCCAAGCTCCGGATAAAACCGTCTAGTTTCCATAGTGGCACATTCGCCACCATGCCCAGATCTTTATACGTTCTATCACCCAAAAACCGATGACATCTGTCCTAAAGTGCAGAGTGTTCGCATGAAAGGTGTAGCACCGTTGCCGTTTACTCCATATCATGACATCTTCTGCAGTAAACCTGATGGGATGGAAATTTTAAAACAATTGCCCTTTCTAGGTTATGATACAAACATTTTGTATCATACAACTGTAGGCTGTACGACCCAGTTTATGCCTTAACTGTAAGCTTTACGCCTTAGTAAAGACCGCCCTGATGTATATTTGGTGTAAAAACGGCCCAATATTTGTCTTTAAAATTTTATTTTTGTTTTTAAATTAATTCACAAGCATGTTTTTGTTGTTTTTTGCGACAAACATTTTAAATTTTTATATTTTTTTACATACGTATGTACCATACTAAAATAGTATGTAAAGCGATGTACAAATATTGTGCTTGATTTGTGAAGCAGTTTCATTGTGTTTTTCTTTCATTTTTCTTTTCGATACTTTCAGTCATTAACACTTAATTATGCAATAAGAGAAGAAGGCAATAAAATTAATGTGTGATCATTTGCTTATGTTTGTTTTTTCTTTTCTTTTATTTTCTTTTATAGGCTACACAGACAACAACAACAACAACAGCGATAGCAGCAGCAGCCATAAATTTATTGTATTTTGTTATGCAAAAATATTCAAACAAATACCCCGGCAAGTACATTGAATAGCAAAAAACTCCATGCATGGGAGTATGTGTGTGTGTGTACACAACACTAGAGACGATAACAACAATAGTAACTGAGAGTATGGCAAAGAATAATTGTAACACACAGCCAGAGACAGACAGACACACACAATAATTTGATCACTTGATAACACATGCAGAAGAAGAGAAAGCGAAGGCAAAGCTGAAACTGAAGTTAAGCACTTAATTATTGAAAGTATTACACGAGTATTTGTAACGGTATTTAAAATATGAGGAAATTGAATGAAATTCTTAATAAGCAACAACAATAACAACAACAGCACACAATAATAATAATAATAATAATGGCATATGACAACTGTTATACTACGAATAACGTAAAGCAATAATAATAAATACTCTTACACGCTCTCTCGCTCTCTTTCTCTCTCCTCTACACTTTAACTAGCTGTTTATCGTGCAAAAAAAAAAAAAAGCAAAAAAAAAGAAAAAGAAGTCAATGCAGTTGTTGTTGTAATTGCAAGTCAATTAGAAAATCATTTGTTTTGTCATTATAAACCACTTAAAATGGAAATGGAAAAACGCAAATGGAAATGGAAATGGAAATATGGGCTATGAAAATTATGTCAAGCGTACATATATGCATGCAACAACACAACACAACATACATACATACATATTCATGCAAGTGTAGGAACATACATTCAGATATGCAGACATAGAGGTAAGTTATGTGAACATGAATGTCACAATGATTATACAGTTTAATAAATTACAACAGAAAAATGAGGGAGAAAATACAAAAAAAAAACTCTTTTTTTCTCTCTCTCTCTCTCTCTCTCTCTGACGTTGGTTAATTGTTCAGTTATTGTAATGAATGCACGAATGTAAATATTTTCACTAAAATTGGTTAAAAACTTGGCACAATTATTTGTAAAGCGTAGTCTTTTAGGAAATGTGGTTTAAAAATATGCAAAAATTATTGAAAATTCTAAAATATTCTGGAAATCTTAAAAAAAATTTTGTAAAATTTATTTTAACTATAAAAAAAAAATTCAAATATCGGTTCTTCCACTACCGTGCTTTGACACTTAATGACAGCCATTTTGTTGAAGCTACATCTGTCAAATTGGTTGTCATTTATTCAGTTTGTTTTGCTAAATTACGATGGACGGCTTTAGCATTTAAGACCTTGTGCTGGCTAGTGGGAAGCTACACCGTAATCCTGACTGAAGGGTTAATGGCCCATTATGTATGTATGTACCTCGTGCTGGATTATAGTTGATCACTCCATTAATCCATTTTTCAATATACGGTATTGTTTTATAGGTTCAATGGCTAACATATGTAAATATTTACTGCCATTTTCGCAGTGATGTACTACTGAGTTGGCCATTACCAGATGATAAGACTTGTCCACTTTCACGCAAGAAGCATAGCCAATAATTGAAGTCGCCGTAATCTAAATTTGTTCCCTTATTAGGCGTGAGACCACAGCTCAAACCCCAAGTCAGATATCTCGATAACGAAAACGATACATGAAAAAATATTTCTTCGGCGACTTCCTCTCAGCAGACTTCACTCTGAAAGTAAATAAAATTGCCATGAAAATTTTCTCAAAAAATCTGTCGTTTGGAGTCGATTTTAAACTGTAGGTCCCTCCAATTATGAATAAAATTAACCCACACAACATAAGTGGTGTGAGAAACTAGGTCGTAATCCTGACTGAAGGAATATAATGA
>QOCX01000425.1:79636-105402 GCA_005959815.1 Sarcophaga bullata | reverse complement strand
TTATCAGCATCATTTACTAGCTTCCAATCGAAATACAAACAATATTTAGCCAACAGTTTTTGAAAGAAGCTCAAGGATATTGTAATGAAAATCGTCACATATTTTCGGAAGCTGCTCATAGGCATGTCAGTAGAGGTGGCTGTCCCTCCAAGAAATTCGATTGGGCTCACTTAGGCCCACACATGTGGCTCATTCCAGATACCAAAGTTTTCATTAACTATTCCCTAGTCCTGGAACCCCTTAGAGCTTCTAGCAAAGCAACTCAATCTGTCGATGTCAATGTTCGATAGATCACCAAGATCATCAATGTGGTGGGCACCAAGTTGTCTCTTTCACCTTTGACATAGTGTTAGGCATGTTCCCAGTGGATGATAGAGAGTTTCATCTTTCTTCTCATCTCTGCAGCATCTACAGAAATCATTTACTGTGTGCCCCAGACCAATGCACCTCGCTTGAGTACCTATAATGCAATATTGCGTCACGAATAGACAACTATACTGAGCATGCTTCTTTGCGGTGCAGCCTAGACCTGATTTTGCCGGTATACGAAACAGCATTGTCCATCAAGCTCATCACAGTTTCTCAAATTAACTCAAATAGTCGAGAATTCATTGGAGAATTTGATGGTCATGTCTTGCCTGGCCGGTTTATCCGCTCTGAGTTAGAGAAATTATGTGGACATTGTATCATTCCGCCTACCTGCTTAGATGTCTGTGACAGACGTACATCATCCTGGACTTTATTACGTTGGAGCCCAGTGCCGTAATAGCAGTCTGGCTATCGAAGAGTATGCTGATGTTACAATTGGGGTCTGTATTGTCAACACTTCTACCTGAAAAAACGTTGAAATGCTGCAGTAATCTGGCAGCTTTATAGATTTGGCTACTCCGATCGATTTCGAGTAAATTCCTCTGCTAACGGTTGCTTTCAGTTTGAATCTATCAATGAAGATTTGCACGGAATCCCTTACGAGGTGCCCCAGTAAGGTTGTTTAGAAATATCTGAATTGCAAATTGGGGTTGCTGTATTGGCTAAATTCGTCACTAGCATTGCTAAATGCCAGTTTTTTCAAGGAATACAAATACTTTTACTCTGTAAATGCTTTAAATATTACCGAACCCCTAAATCTTAGCTGCATACCCCAAGTGCTTGATAAGAAAGTAAAGGAAACTATGCACTACCACCCTTGCCTCTATATAACTTAGTAGAGTGCATTTAGCAATGCTCGTGACGAATTTAGCCAATACAACAACCCCAATTTACAATTCAGATAATTCTAAACAACCTTTGTTGGCAACCCTATCATTCTAGAACCTGTTACAGTAGCTCATAACTTCTGTAATTCCATCTTTCAAAATCTGAGATTGAGGCTTTACAGATCCACCAAGCATTAGATCAGTTTACAACGTCTATGTTACAATTTTCCCCGAAAACTTCTTCTGACGACTGTGCATACATTTTACTTCAGGATCTCCAAAATTTCCATTGCCATGTAGTATTTCGCGGTCATTTTCTTTGCCGCTCTCTATATGTTGGAAATTCCAGCCATAATACTAGCCGCTTCCAGCGCTTGATCTATACTGTAAATGCATAGGAGCGGCTGGGCACCTCTGACGGCTGAACAATGGCGTGGATCAGACACTAATCCCTAGACTATCCTCAGGAAATTTGAGATTATCATTCATATTGATACCACGATACGACTTCTTAATGAAATTCAAGACATCCATTCCGTATAAAGACATCTGGGGAAATGATGTTGTACACCTCGTAAGGAATTCCGTGCAAATCTGCACTGATAGATTGAAACCGTTGGCAGAGGAATTTACTCGAAATCGATCGGAGTAGCCAAATTTATAAGGCTGCCGTATTACTGCAGCGTTTTTTAGGTGAAGTGTTCACAATACAGGCCCCAATTCAAACATCACCATACTCTCCGATAGTCAGGCTGCTATCAGGGCACTGGGCATCAACGTGATGAACTCCAGGATGGTGTACGGCTGTCACAGACACCAGGAACAGGTGGCGGATGAACCGGCCAAACAAGACACGACCATCGAACACTCCGACAAATTCTCAACTATTGGTGTTTCTCTGAGGATCTGTAAGTTCATGATTGACAATACGATCACAGATTTCATCAATCACAGTTGGGCGGCTTCGGATACAGGCAAAATCTGCCCTAGCCTGGAGCGCAAAGAAGCATGCTCAGTATAGTGGTCTTATTCATGACGTGTCATTGCATTATGAGTACGTATGCGAGGAACATTGGTCAATTCAGATATTTCTAAACAACCTTTGTTGGCAACCCTATCATTCTAGAACCTGTTACAGTAGCTCATAACTTCTGTAATTCCTTCTTTCAATATCTGATATTGAAACTTAATAGATCCAACAACCATTAGATCAGTTTACTTCATCTATGGTGCAATTTTTTTCTTATTAAATTATCCAGTTTTTCCTTGTGCACAGTACTTGAATGCAAAATAATTGGAAAAGGTAAAGTACGTACCCTGTCTCCCGATTGCTGCAGCATTAATTTTCAAATTTAAATTCAAATTTTCAAATTCGAATTTGAAATTTTCTTAAAATACCACCTCAGGGGGAAGTGTTGAATGGCTTTTCAATTGACTTTACCCTGTGCTGGAGAAATAAAACACGAAGTGATTATACAATATAGATTGGAGAGGATGAGATGGGAAGGTAGAGGAAGAGAGATGATTTTATGCAAATTTTATTTTGGAAGCAATTTCCGTTACAATATTTGAAGCAAGAAAAAAAAGGGGTGCAATGAAATGCTTCTTCTTCTCTTCTTTTCATTTTTATTGTGCTGCTTCTGTGCAAAATTGTTTCAACATTTCTCTGAAGGGTTCCATGAGGGTAAGGGAGAGTTGAAAGTTCATTTGTAAGTTTATTGGGTCCCTTTTTTTTTGCAATTCCCTTGAAAGTAAATGGATCGTATGACAGAAATTAGCCAAATTACAAATTGGGTTGTTTTCCTTCTTCTTCTTCTTCGTACTTACAACCAAAGAACGTCGTATGACTCTGACTTTCAGATCTGGGGGGGAGGGGGTGGTGTAAATGTCCTGATATGATTGCGATAGTAAGCATGCATGCATAACAAGGGCAGGGTAACTGACATGAGTGCCATGAGTACCATGAGTGCCAAGAGTGTTTAAAGTATTTTCGTAAATCAAATAAAGCTAAGGAATGTTGTATGTTGCCTGCATTTAAAGTACATGATAAGGTATTAAACACACACATTCATTCAATCATTCATTCATTTATTCGTTACATCAATATTTTACAACAAAAAAAAAAAAAAATTTGCAAATTTAAAGAAAAATTATCGCAACAAATAATGACGATGATGATGATGACGATGATGGCATTGCCTTGCCTATGGTTATGGCTTACAGACGTATGGAGTGTGCCAACCAACTGACATGGTACCAAAATAACCCCACCTCCTCCCTGCTATTTTATATAACTTAGCCCAGACACAGACACACACCAACTTAGAGCCACAGACTGGTACTAGACAGGCATCACCGATGGATTTCCCAAACCAACCCCCAATTATTGCATAAAAATTTCCAAAAAAAAAAGAAGAAAAAAACTCAAACGAAATCAAATGAAAAGAATTAAAGTTAGAAAGAAGCAAAAGAAAGGAAAAGGGGAAGAAAAAAACTACAACCAGTGCCAGTGCCATACAGTCAAACGAGTCGTTGTAGTCGTCGTCGTCTATGCAATATTCAGTTCACATGTCAAATACGGCATGTGTGTGTGTGTGTGTGCACTTTTTGACAGTTTCTTTTTAACGAGTAGACGCCGTCACTCTATGCTTATTTTTTTCTTGTTTTTCACTCTTTTTTTAAGTGAAGCATTTCATTACATTACATGTACAGTGGGCCATAAAAATATAAAATTCGAATACCAAACCATTCGAAAGAAAACTCATGGAAAACTTTCGGTAACTTAAGACAGGCTTGTGACATACCCCCGGGAAGTCAGAAATGGCAAATGTTTTGTCAATCGAACCCGCCATTGCAAAACATAAACTTAAATTATGGTTAGAAACTACGTAACTGCCAGAGATATGAAGAAACGCAAGTAAAACTAGATTCACCACCTTCATAGAAAGCCATCTAACGCCATCAAACAAAAATTCCATCGTCTTGGATACGCAAGGTCTCTATAGAAGGGAAACGCATGCACATACACGGATTGCTTGATGCATAATCGGGACTAGGACTGCATAGAGACTTACTGCCACAAGCTCAGCTCTTTGTTTCGCTAGAATGTCAGAGAAACCCATTGAGTACGACAAATAACGCCTTAGTTAGAGTGCGATAGAGTGGAGTAGTGATCAGTTCAGCTCACTGTCTGTGTTTTCTAACTATAAGCGTGCACTGCCATTGGTACTGTCGTCCAGCATACGTCAGCACCATATTGGTGATGATAAACCACCCCATAATGATAGGAAGTTTTGCCGACGGTTGTTCCAGAGCTGTAAAGCCCTATAACACTGTCTTTCAACTGGTGATTATATTGTAGTGCTTGGTCAGCTGCGAGTACGGATAAGATTTGATGTAAGCATCAAAGGTTTTGGTCATCTGTTCTATGACTTCTTGACGAGCTTCATAGATGTGTAAGCGATGGAAACAGTGCTTTACCAACTGGGCACATGATTCATATGAAAATACTGGAGATCCTGAAATAAAATGTATGCACAGTCGCCAGGAGAATTTTTCCTGGGAAAATTGCAACATAGACGGAGTAAACTGATCTAATGGTTGTTGGATCTATAAAGTCTCAATCTCAGATATTGAAAGATGGAATTACAGAAGTTATGAGCTACTGTAACAGGTTCTAGAATTATAGGGTTGCCAACAAAGGTTGTTTAGATATATCTGAATTGTAAATTGGGATTGTTGTATTAGCTACATACCAACTGGACACATGATTCATACATACATAATTGATCATTACAACCCTTCAGTCAGGATTACGATCTAGCTTCTCACACCACTTATGCTGTGGGTGTGTTAATTTTATACATGAGCGGCTGGACCTACAGTTTAAAGTCGATTCCGAACGATAGATTTTTTGAGAAATGAATTTTCATGGCAATTTTATTTACACTTCAGAGTTTTTGACAGAAATCTGCTGAGAGGAAGCTGCCGAAGAAATGTTTTTTTCAAAGCCCAGTTCTCTGTTGGGCACATGATTCGTTTGCGTTAAAAACGCAAACCCTTGGGCTTTTACCATCCAGTGGAGATCACTGATCTTTTTGAATTGGACTTTGAAAGACTCATTAATCGCGGGCTAATGTTTTGGGCATTAGAGAAAGAGGATCTATACCACCATGACCTCATGTTTAATTACACTTAGAGGCCATTGAACTCATAGTGATTGTTCTAGCGAAGAAGGAAAGTAAAGAAAAATTGAATAGAGGTGGTGTATGTGTACCTTACCGACTTCCACCTTTCAAGCCTTCAATACACATACATACATAATTGGCCATTACAACTCTTCAGTCAGGATTACGGCCTAGCTTCTCACACCACTTATGTTGTGTGTGCTAATTTATACATGAGTGGCGGGACCTACAGTTTAAAGTCAACTCCGAACGACAGATTTTTTGAGAAACTTTTCATGGCAATTTTATTTACTTTCAGAGTTTTTGCCAGAAATCTGCTGAGAGGAAGTCGAAGAAGAAATATTTTTTTCATATTTCGTTTTGATGTCTGACGGGGATTCGAACCCTGGCCTTTCGTCTAATAAGCCAACACACTACCTACTAGACTACGGCGACTGCCTTCAATAATAATTCAAAATTTCCAAAATTCTTGCTCACTGTGCCTAATACATTTCCCCCTCCCTATGCTCCTCCTTATGTTGTGTTTTTAATTTTTAATTTTTTTTTGTTCTTATTATTGCCGCTGTTACTGCGCTATTGCCATTGTTGTTGTTGTTGGTATTGTTAGCTTATCAATCCTCTTTTTCGACAGTGAGGCCACGTTCTTTCGAAAAAAAATAAAAAAAAAAAAAAAAAAAAAAAAAAAAAAAACAGATTAAGAAAACGGAAACAAAACAAGATTTCATACAAAAATTTCAAAAAAAAAAATAGAAAAAAAAAAAGGAAAATTTTGAAAAAAGGCGTGTTAGAACACAAGAAAAACTATGGAAAATTAATTCAGTTTTCGAAAAAAAACAATTTTCTTTTTAACATATTTTTATTACAAATATTTTGTTGTTATTGTTATTGTTATTGTTGTTGTTGTTATGTTGTTATTGTATCTTTAATTTGCCACCCGCCAGCAGCTGTTGATGGGCTGCTGTTACTGTTGCTATAACATGCCATTTAAACGAACCAGTTGGCCAGCCATTTCGTTTAGGTGGCAGTTTTTTTCTGGAAAGAAAAAAAAAATCATATGCCAACAGGAAAATCTACTGTGACACACATACACACACCCATACACATGCTCGCATATACAAAACAAAAAAAAAAAAAAAGGTCAGCAGCATAGCATTCATTGTGATTGACGGGTAGCCCCAGCCAGTATTGCTCAGTTGGCAGCAACAGTGTGTTTGAGTAGCGCAGAAAGCAAGCAGAACACAGCGTTGGTATGTTAAAATGAAATCGAATGACAAGATGAAATGGATATTAAAACTCCTCTTCCATCTTTTTTTCTTTTTTTTTGTTTTTTACTCTCGTATGTATGGTTAGTTTATAAGGACTCTGTTATTGTTTGTTGTTGCTGTTGTTGTTGTTGTTTTTTCCCGGTTTCATTATTATTTTTCTATTTCCATTTAGAATAGAGAGAAGTATTCTGTTTTTTTTTGGCACTTTTTTTTGCATTGCTGCTGTCAGTTTTTCTATTTCGTTTGCTGTGGCAGCCTGCTGCTTCTGTTCTGGTGCTGCTGCTCTTGTCTGTGTTGTGTGGCAGGTTCATTGTCAGGGATTTTTGCAGTTTGATTTTCATATCGAAACTCTTTTCTTTTTCTTACTTCTTTTTATTGTTGTTGTTGTTGTTGTTGTTGTTACTTGCCATGAAAGCGACATCAGTTAATGACAAGTTTTTTCTTGCTGCTTCCGTTCTACTTCTAACCATAAAATAATTTGCTTCTGACGAAAGTAACAGCAAAAGAAATAAAAAAAAAACGAAAATGAAAATGAAAATGAAAATAGAAATCCTGATAAGCGTAGCGAATAAGTGTTACAGAAACTGTTTTTAATTTTACATGAAAATCGAACAGGAGAAAATCTACCGCATTTCTACTGCAAATATTCGATGAAGACAGGTTTCACTCCTTTAAGGGACTCAGTCTTTGGCAGAGGATGTCAGATTTCTCTCTGGGAGCCTTTGTCTTGCCTGTGTACTCATTTCACTCGGAAAAGAGAACAGACAGTGAGTTTAAAAGAAGCAATTTCAACCAACATTGTTGATTGTAATGTTCAGTTGCCTATTGAGGTTTACACATATTGACCGTGTGTCAATTGTGGACTATGTGATCACAATATCCCGTTGGCTGTTGCAGACAAATGACTTCACATTCTGGAAGCGAAGTGCAATAGGAAATGGGGAGATGGCTGCATAATACTGGCCTCCAAGTGAAAATCTGAGAGTGTAAAGCATTCTTAATAGCGTCTTCCTTCTCTGCTCTTCATTCTCATTTCAATGCTTGCAGAAGTAGTCGTAATAAACTGAGCTCTTGAGCTCTCTATGAGATAATGTCTCGTAATTATGAACACAAGTGAGGCTCTTATTTACTCTCATCAATGAAACCATTTACTGTCCATACAAGGGCCTCAATAACCTGCCTATCTGGCAGTTACTTCTAAATGCCCATCTATACTATCATGCATGTTCTATACTAGCATAGTGACATTTGTGTTTATAGGAGAGCTTAGGCACACTTCACGTCTTTCAGGTAGTTGGTGGGATCGTAAGGTTTAGTGTTTCTATGACATGCTGGTCTGATTCTACACTCATCTGTTCCTGTTAACATGGACATATAATCCAAGTATTAAACTGTTAATGCGTTTTATTGACGGAGGAGGATGGATTGTCCTCAAATTCGTCTTCAGTTACAAGATATTTAAGCCTTCAACGGCGGAATATCTAACCGTGTAGGTATTCTTTAAGTTTGTGGAAATATCAGCTTATCTCGGCTGTAAAATGCAAGTAAACACATGCCTTCCGTGCAATCTAGGACAGTCAAGCGGTGACGATAATCTTATCCACTCTTGATGTAATTCTATCCTGGACAAATTTAAATACTAGACGTGATAACACTCTCCCTTGTTTGAAATGAATAATAGAGTTCTAAAATATAAAAAGTTTTGCCAATAATGCCCTCCATAAATGGGGTAAAGTTTAATAAAATTTAAAATGGTGCGGTTTTCTGATCAAGTAGGCTGATAGCTATTGGATCAAAGATTCCAAAACAGTTTTCCTTGCTGTCGGGCGTTAATTGGGACCGCAGATATAAGCAACGAAACTAAATTATTGTAAAAAAAAAGTGTTCTATATAAATGGGGCTAGATGGGATAAAAAATGGGCTCAAGGGGAAAGTGGACCTAGTCGACTCGATAGCCATGGTATTAAGGATTTCAAAACAGATTTGCTTATGGTTGGCGTTACTTAGGACAAGAGATATAAGCAACGAAGCTTATTGTTCTTTTCAAATGAGAAATGAACTTAAGAATTTTAATAATTCTCATTGAGTTTATAAGCATTTATATACAATAGATCGAGGAAAATATCATATTTTTCACAAGTTGCATGTTTTTGGTTGACGATATGCACTTTTGTCAGATGACTTGCATTTGGGTCGATGTCTTGCAGTTTTTGTTCATGTCTCTGATTTTTTTGATCGATAACTTGCATATTTTGATCGATAACTTGCTTTTTTAGGTAGATGACTTGCATTTTTTTTTTGGTTGATGACTGGTCCTTCTTGGGTCGATGACCTGCAGTTTTTGTTCATGTCTTTCATTTTTTTGTTCCATAACTTGCATATTTTGATCGATAACTTGCATTTTTTAGGTAGATGACTTGCATTTTTTTTTTGGTTGATGACTGGTCCTTCTTGGGTCGATGACCTGCAGTTTTTGTTCATGTCTTTCATTTTTTTGTTCCATAACTTGCATATTTTGATCGATAACTTGCATTTTTTAGGTCGATGTCTTGCATTTTTTGGTCTGTGACTTGCATTTCTTAACGAAAATTGTTTTGGAATCCTTGATATTTCAACTTTATTATCTACAATAAGCAAAAATAGTTGAAAAACTGCAAATAATTGTTTGAAAATGTTTTTTTCTTTTTCAATTCAATTGAGTTGCGTTTGATTTTTAATTGTTTTTATTGTACACACACATACACACACACACACTGCTAATGAAACTAAAAGAGAAAAATTCAAAAAAATTCTCTTAAAATTTTGATCCCCTTTGTGAAAACAGTTGCAATCAGTTAAACTTTAAAAGAGTAACAACAAAAATAAACACACACAAACACACACGCGCGCTGAAAGAATAAAACGAGTTGAATAAATAACTACAACAGCAATCAACAACAACAACAACAACATGAACATAAATGTTGTTTTAAACGAGTCAAAGTCAATAAGTTTTTAAAACAATTATTCTTCTTCTTGTTCTTTTTTTTTTTTTTATCTCACCACCACCACCACGATACACTAGTCCAGCTGTTGTTGTGTGTAATGAAATTATATCACTAGGATCGCTCTCCACTCTTCTTCTACTTGTTGTTGTTGTTTTTTTTTTATCTTTTTTATTGCGTTCTCTTGTTTTGTACTCGATTTTATAATGGCGATAAAAATCATCGCACATGTGTTTGTAATTTCATCGATAAGAGCTTATGAAACAGTACACAAAGTGAGTGAGAGAGAGAGAGAGAGAGAGGGAGAGTGAGTGAAAACTTGTTAAATTTAAACATTTTTATACAAAAAACTTTAATCAATTTTACACACAATCATACTCTCGCACACACACACACACACACACACACTAACTGTTGGTTCATATAGTTTTTGCAAATACTCACACATACGTACATAAACTTATGCTTGAACATGCATTCCACTCATGTGCATGAACATTCATTCATTCATTGTTACAATTTTAATTGCAACAGTATAAACAAACATACATACATACATACATACATGCATGCAATATATTTATTTTTTTAGTATTGTAAGGTGTAGTAAAAAGATACGCAATATTTTTCTTCTTAAAAGAGTTTAGTAAAGTGTAACTGGCCCTATGGCAGGGCGAATTAAACTCCTCAGGTGGGTTTAAAAAACTTCTCTTACAATTCCTTCCTTGATTGCTTGACACAGTGTTGATTGAGCAGCGGATAAGCGGCTGTTGTGACCACTGTTTGTGATAGTGTTCTGATAGTCCATTGGTACTCTTATTAATAAATCCTTAAGGTTTCCATTAGCGATTTCCAATTAAGTCTGTTGTCTGTCGTCAGTAATCTTAGATCGCCAAACGATTTCCCTAAGAAGAGTTCCAGGACATTACAAACCATGCATCCTCCAGTTCAAAGCAAGTGTGCCAAATCTCAACAGCTTTCTTCGGGTAATTGTCTGTAGGTTCTCTTTAGCTATAGTCCTTGTCAGTCATAATTGTCAGTCCTTGTATAGTCCTTGTCAGTCAATTTTATTTTCATTTTCCTTGCCATACTTCTAGCCGAGACGTAAGCAATAGGGAGCATACTGTTTTACCAAAGTTCATCTTCCGTAGCTTATACAGCCCTTTTGTAGAAGAGACAAGCCGTTCACATCATTTGGGCTAATGCAGTCCTTGGGCGTTCTTATAATTTTAAGGCCCGACGGACCGTTTCAGTCTACCAGTCTACCATCGATCTTACTTCCGTTGGTTGACGTTGGTAGACATTTAAGTTCGAACAAAATTTCTAACACTTTTTACACCATTTTTCTCTACGATTTGTTGCCAGGTATTGATTGTCCCAATTACTGTGTAGATAATCCCACGATAACACTTTCAAGCCATGAACTTTGCTCGA
The DNA here is from genome assembly GCA_005959815.1 of Sarcophaga bullata. NCBI lineage: Eukaryota > Metazoa > Arthropoda > Insecta > Diptera > Sarcophagidae > Sarcophaga > Sarcophaga bullata. The sequence goes on along the minus strand of QOCX01000425.1, from coordinate 94,336 downwards.
AAGCCTTTTGTCGCTAGTTCATCAGACTAGCCAGCGATTCCAAATTGTACCCAGGCCTAGCGAATACCGTATCGTATTGTTGAGGATAATCAAAGCAACAACTATACACAATGGAATTGGCATAGAAAGCCAATGATTTCAATGAGCTTCGACTAAAGTTTAACGAAAGTATGATTATCTGTACACCTCTGACTCTCCTCTACCAGTTTACATCGCATATATCAGTCAGTTATCCACACGCAAACCACTTTAGACCCCTGAGATCAACACAAACCTCACCGGTAATGCATTCACCCTGAGTAAAGCAAATAATCGGGGTTTCCATCAAAAGCAACAAGTTATCGTGCTTACTGTTGCATACATAACCTGAATGGTATTATTTTAAACACGCTTAATAAAGCCTTTTTACTACACCTTTTATGAAGTAAGTAGCCATTGATGTTTGGAATGTTTTTTTTTCTTTCCAATAAAAATTCAATTGTTTTCGCAAGTGTGTGTGAATTTATGTGATGACGTTGATAAATAAAGAGCGACATAAAAACAGAATACAAAGCACACAAACCAATAGCACCATCACACACACAGAGAGAGAGAGAGAGAGAGAGAGAGAGAGAGAGATGGAGAGAGCGTGTAGAGAGAGTGTGTGTAGAGAAGCATAATATTACGCGTTTACTGTTACGATAATATTCACAAAAGCATAAACTTTTAATTACTCAAACTAAAACCGCCAGAAACAAAAACCACCACCCCTCGTAACTTATACAAATCATATCTTTACAGAAAGAAAAATACGATAAATTGTAACAAAAACGAAATACTATGTACACAGGGTCTTTGATGTTTGAGTTTGATTTTTTAAGATGCAAATTTCTAAGGTTTTTTAATGTATTCTCGAGGGAATCTATTCATTCAGTTATGGTAACTGATGAGTGCAATCATAGAAGTTTCTTGAAAGTAATGATAAACAGATGAAAGGGTGTACGTTGAGATTGCCTGAATAAAAATAAGGATCTAGTGATCAGAGATCAGCCAAGAGTATTCAAAAATATTGGTGGAATCGTATCATACTTATAATTTCTGATATTTACAACGCATTCATACTTATTTTAATATCATCGAACCTCTCCTCTACTCATGTTCGAAGTTTGAAGTACTCATCACACCCATACTTCACAACACGTATGATGTTGCTGCTTCCGACTGTCCATAACTCAACCAATATAAACACGATTTACAAAATAAGTATGATTCGCGTACGAGCAGTAAAATACTCACTAGAAGGTTGCATGTTTGCTCTGCTTGCTGCTCTGTCTGTCTATTTTGCTTGTGTGTCTCTTTTTCCATTTGCTGTAAATGCAACAACAACTAACACCGAGTCACATGAATCATTTATGAGCTCATATTGTAAGTATTTTTCTCAAGTTATGCATCTAAATGAGTAGGCTTATGAATCAAACATGTATCGAATGGTATGAGTTTGATGGCAACATTGTACACATGCTCATTGCAACCTGTTTAGTATAAATCAACGCTGTAGTGAGTGAGTATTAATGAGTTCAGAGTGCATAGTTAAATTTCAATATTGTTGATTACTCACTTAGATTCAAAATTTCATGAGAGCTTATGAGTAGCGATCTCTGCTAGTGATACAGTTAATACCATACATATAGGCGATGAATACGAGAGGATTATGAAAAAAAAACTCCAATAACAAAGACCCTGTTTAGCAATAAAAAGTAAGAAAAATTCAAAATTGAAACTGAAACATATTTATTAAGAGTCTATGGAGTGTTGCTCAGTCAAGCTGGGAAAGAATTTAATACAATAATTGTAACAAAAGAGACAAAGAGAAAGAGCGAGAGAGAGAGAACATATGATAAATAGATAGAGGGAGAACCATATAGACTAGACCTCCTGTTGACTTAAAGCAATTGACCCACAGTTAATTTTCCTTTTTTGCTTTTACTTTTAAACTGTCGTTGCCATTGCCGCTGTTATTGTTGTTGATTTTCTTTTATTTTCTTTTATGTTTTCTCTAGAAGTGGACGAATTTTAATTGTTTGAGCCACCCTCCTCCTCCTCCTCCTCCTCCTCCTCGTACTATTGTCCGCCTTTTGATGTTTGCGTTTAATCAAATGGAAAATTTTTTACAATAAAAAAGAAAAAAAAAATGGAAAAGCAAAGAAAATAAAATAAAAAATAAACAGTTATTTTCAATTTCAATACAATTCATCCATTCCTCACTCACTCATGCATTCATTCAGTCATTTGATCATTCATTTCATCATTCATTCATTCATTCAATCATTCATTCATTTATAGAGTGCGTATGAACAGAACAAAATATGCAGTAATACGGCTGCTGCTATTGTTGTTTAAGTTGTTGTTATTGTTGTATCAGAACAAGTTGAACAGAAAAATTTTATAAAAAAAGAATCAATTTCGTTATAAAAATTGAAACACAGAAATATTTATGCCTGCTTCATTAAAAAAAAAATGCCACTTTTTATATTCCGCCTGTTGTTGTTGGTGTTGTTGTCATATGCCAGTGCTTGAAAGGTATGCAATTCATGGAAAATGTTAACAGAAATAAAAAGCTCGTTTATCTCTTTTCTTTCACGAGTATTTTAAAGCCTGGGCGACTGTAGATGGTCAGGCAGTATGAAGGTCACTAGACATCGCCTACTACTGAGGTTTTCAGCAAGTTGTTGCAACTCATCTACTACCAATCGACTGGTAGTAGTGATCTGTAGTGCAGTGAAACAATTATTCTCTGGGGTCCAGAATACTTGGGCCTTGGTAATGTTCGCATTTTATTTTATTTCAGAAGCCCTTGACATTTTGATGACTTTCAAGCACCTAGAATATTGGCTGTCCATGTGTTCTTTGAGCATAACTGCCATCACGCCTATTCTTCATATGGTATTCAATGAGTTCAAATGACATTCGAACTGTCTGTCTCTGTCTTTGTCTCTGTCTCTGTCTCTGTCTCTGTCTCTGTCTCTGTCTCTGTCTCTGTCTCTGTCTCTGTCTCTGTCTCTCTCTCTGTCTCTGTCTCTGTCTCTGTCTCTGTCTCTTCTCTGTCTCTGTCTCTGTGTCTCTGTCTCTGTCTCTGTCTCTGTCTCTGTCTCTGTCTCTGTCTCTGTCTCTGTCTCTGTTCTGTCCTGTCTCTGTCTCTGTCTCTGTCTCTGTCTCTGTCTCTGTCTCTGTCTCTGTCTCTGTCTCTGTCTGTTTTTGTGAGGTTTGCCGTGCTCTAGGCGGGTAGCAGCATTATTCTGTGACAAGTCTTCTCCAATCTTTTCGAGAATCTTAAGTCACGTCTTGGGCAGATTTTAAGAATATTTTACATCCATATGACCTAGGAAATATCTCTTAGCTACTCCAGTTCCTCTTCTGATTTCTGTCACATATCCTTAATAGTTCTGATAAATTTCTTACTTCCACCAGAACTGGCAGTGCATACTTCACCAGTGGAGAGTTTTCTCCAGACGATAACTGAAAATTCAAAACTGAATTTCGACAGCAGACACATACATACATACATAATTCGTCATTGCAACCTTTTAGTCAGGATTATGACGTAGTTTGTCACACCACTTATGTTGTGCGGATTAATTTTTATACACGAGTTGCGGGATCTACAATTTCAAATTGACTGCAAACGATAGATTTTTGAGAAGCTTTTCATGGCAATTTTTATTTACTCTGAGAGTTTTTGCAAGAAATCTGCTGAAAGGAGGTCACTGAAGAAATATTTTTTTTCATATTTTCGTTTTGATGTCTGACCTGGGGGTTGTTGAACTGAGGCCTTATGTCTAGTAAGCCAACACACTACCTATTAGACTATTGCGGCTTCAGCTCTAACACCGAACTCTATTACCGCCTTATATTATAGTTACCTTACTCTAGATAATCTTTTATGACAAAAGCCGCGTATGGCCCTCAATGCGTCAATTTGCATTTCCATTCTTTAGCTATAGTTTGGACATCGGTCGGGTAATCGTTGTGGAAGTTCGAATAAAAATTGATTGATAAATTCAAGACTGGATTTGAAAAGGGGGTTTGGACCGCGGCCTCACGTATAGTAAGCCAACACACTACTTACTAGACTTGCGGCGACTTACACACGACTTTCCACAACAGATTCAAAATAAAAATCCTCTTATTCTCGAACTGAAATCGGGGCAATGCCATCAAAGTCTTTGATATCAGGGTTTACAAGTATGGCTAGGGCATAGGAGCGTGCTAAGATACTCAGCAAACTTCTGAATAATACTGTAGGCCGTTACCCCATTTCACTGGGGTTTCTGCGAACGCTATCTGGGCCTTTGGTGGCAGTAACAATCGTTTAAAAAATGTTGCATGGAAACACCAAATTCCAGGGGGAGGGCTCTCGGATGCTGTAGGACCAAACAACCATTCATTCCTTTAGATTTTATCCATTTAAACTATTCCATTGGGTATGCTGGTATGCGTTTCATTTATGCGTTCCTATAAGTATAAGAGACCATGAACCTGCTGCCAGCAGGGGTGCGGTAATATGAATGTTATGGAGGATGGGCTTTGAAAAAAAAACAAAACTGATGACTCGGCATTTAAAGGAATTAAAAATTGAATAAAAAAAAGGCTTCACATTTTAAAAATAAATTTTTTGTTTAAATAAATATTATTTTGAAAAAGCTTGCCACCGACAATTTCTGTTAAAAAAAAAATTTTTTTTTTTAGAAAACAAAAAAGAGGGAAAGAAAAAATCGGATTTTGGACTTTCACATATGAAATGGAATTTTATTGCAAATATTTCTCTCTACATTTCTCTTTGTTTTTATTATTTTTGTTTATTTGTCTTGTGGATTTTTCAATTCTTGTTTTTTTGTTGATGCCTTACTCGTATTTGTTTTAAATTTTTTTTTTTTTTTTTTTTTTTTTTTTTAAATTGTGAGTAAAAAAATTTATTATTTTTGATTGTGTTTCATATGTCTGGGCCGGACCCATTATTTTTCATATAATCAATACAATTGTATCGTTATATGTATGTATATGGGTATGTATGTGTGTGTGTGTGTAAGTGCATGCATGTGTCAATATATTATAATTACGAGTTTCGAACAAAAATTAATACAATATTTGCCTAAAAATCAAAACTTAAATGCGAAATAAAAACACAATGTGAAATGATAACAACAACAGCAACAATAACAATAATAATAGAGAATATTGTCGATGTATTGTATAGAAAATTGCAATAATAAAATCTCAAATTAAATACACACACACACACACACACATTGACAATGACAACACAATGAACACAGATTACATATACAACGTACAACAGCAACATACATGCACAGTGATAGAGGAAACTGTCTAGGCTGGCAAAAGATTATTTGTCATCACAGCTTACTTTACCTTACATTTCCTTATGCTTCTGCGTTTATAACAGAGATCAGCTTTTAATCGTTTTTTCGTTACTCATAAGTACTCCATAAAATTTTGAATCTAAGTGAGTCAACAATATTGAAATCGAACTATGCACTCTGAACTCATTCGACTCAAGCACTACAACGTTGATTTATACTAAACAGGTTGCAATGAGTATGCATACGACGCTGACATCAAACTCATACCATTCGACACATGTTTGATTCATAAGCCTACTCATTTAGATGCATAACTTGAGAAAAATACTTACAATATGAGCTTATAAATGATTCAAGTGACTCGGTGTTAGTTGTTGTTGCATTTACAGCAAATGGAAAAAGAGACACACAAGCAAAATAGACGACAGAGCAGCAAGCAGAGCAAACACCACAACCTTCTAGTGAGTATTTTACTGCTCGTACGCGAATCATACTTATTTTGTAAATCGTGTTTATATTGGTTGAGTTATGGACAGTCGGAAGCAACAACATCATACATGGTGTTAAGTATGAGTATGATGAGTTTGTCCTTCAAACTTTGAATATGAGTAGAGGAGAGGTTCCATGATATTAATAAGTATTAATGCGTTGTAAGTATCAGAAATTATGAGCATGATTCGAATCTTACTCATCTTTTTGAATACTCATTGCTGATCTCTGGTTTATAATTGGAGAGAAAGCAACAATGTTTAGGAGAATTAGTTATTTAATCTTCAATATCTGTAAGGCTTTATATATCTACCTTAAATAGCCTGTAAGATGGTGTAAGGGTATGTACCCACACATCAAGAATTCTATACATTTCTACCACCTCTGGTTTTGTTAGGATTACTACCTAGATTCTCATTTCATCCGTGTTGTGTATGCCAATTTTATTCACGAGTGAAGGAACCTACAGTTTAAGGTCGGTAGATTTTTGAGAAACTTTTCATGACATTTTTTTATTTCTTTTATTTCCTCACAGAGTTTTTGCTAGAAGATTGCTGTGTTGAAGTTGCTTAAGCAAATATTTTTTCTTCAGATTTCGTTTTGTTAAGCCTACTAGACTACGATGACTTCTGTGAAAAACACTCGAAGTGGCTTATAGTCATGACAAGCATGTCTCGCTTGTATAATGAATGTCAAGGCGGCAGAGATAAACGATTTGTTTTGGTTCGGGATGTTTCGTGTTGTTCGAGATGTCTGAGCTGGAGTTTAAATCACTGGCGTTTGTCTAATAAGCCTACTAGACTAAAGCAACTTTTGTGGAAAATACTTGAAGTACTCGTGGCTCCTACTTAATGGGCATGCCTCCCCATTATGCAATATCTCCTGAGCGCAGAGAGTACATGATAAATTTCAAGTCGGAAGACACCCTATATTGAGATCCAGCCAGCTGAACAGGTCATCTATTTTACTCTGAAACGATTGGCAAGAAGTTGATTGAATAGGCTTTGTATACCACCTTATATAGCCTGAGAATTTCTTAAATTTTTACCGCCCACTGTATCTGCAGCTCTGCTATATTCACACATTTAAGCATGCATAACGTAACGTAATTACACAAAAACAAGTGAAAATAAAGAGAGAGAGAGAAAGGAAAATACAAATTGAGTGGTAGAGGTCACGAGGAGATAAAAAAAATAAAATCGAGAAAACAGGAAATCATAAAAATTGTTACGAAAAATCTACAAACAAACAGACAGACAGACAGACAGACAGAACGACAATAAATGACAATCAAAATTTTACGAAATTGTTTTCAGTCATACACCTACACACACACACACACATACATGCAAACACGAGAAAAAAGTAACATTATAATGCAAATGTATGAATGCATTTGGCATTTGTGTGTGTGTGTGTGTTGGTGTATACTGTGGCCTAGTGATTATAAATGCGTATGATTGTGTAACTGTCATTTAGGATATGTATACATATGTATGTATGTATGTATGTGTGTGTGTGTAAGTGTTGTGCATTTATTTCTACAACAAAATATATTGTGTTACTTACAGAGAGAGAGAGAGAAGGAGAGAGAGAGAGAGAGTGAATGCAAAAAAAGAGTAATGTAATCATGTGTGCGTATGTACATATGTATGTGGATGCCTGTACTTAGTTAAACATTATTGATGTCGTACATGTGTTATTGTCCACTTAATGTCCATCTCCATCTCTATCTCTATCTCTATCATTCTATATGCTAAACACACTCTCTATATTTATTGTATATGTTTTACAAGCAAATATTTAATAAAGCAAGAGAGAGAGGGAGCGAGAGAGAGAGAGAGAGTGACAGATACAACATACAAGTGCACTTGAATTGAATATGCATTGTAGAGTAGTAGTAGTAGTAGTTTGGTGTCATTTTGTTTTCTCTTTAATACTAGTCATGCTTTTTGTTTTTGTTTATTTTTTTTTGTTTTTTTTTGTTTTGTTTTCTGTGCAATGGCAACATTTCAACAACAAAAACTGTTAAAAATGTTTTAAATACCCATCTCACGACATTCAGCAATATGTGATGGAATGTGGTTCTGTATCTCTCTTGTTCTCTCTCTCTCTCTCTCTCTCTCTCTCTCTCTCTCTGGTTATACAACTGTGTGTATGTGTATGTGTATGTGTGTGATTCATGTCCATGTCCATGTTCATGTTCATTCTTTTGTTATTGTTTTAAATGCGAAAATCATTTTTGCAACGTTAATCACGTTGGATCATATAACATCAAGCGTATCATGGTCAGGTCGTCATGGGATAGACTCGTTCTCGCGACTCTCACTCTCTCTCTCTCTCTCTCTCTCTCTCTTTCGCATACACACATACGCATGCAATAAAAACAAAACAAAAACAAAAAAATACAATCACATTGGCATGCATATTCAGTGTGTACACTAGGCAAATATAAATATTTTTTGTTGTTGTTGTTTTTGTTGTTGCTTTACCTTGTTATGGCCTTTAGTTCTACTCCATCAAGTGGCCGTTGAACGAATGTACACGTACACCATCACCACCACCACCACCATCACCATCAAACTAGCTTTGTCAGTCGGAAATTTTTGTACGCAAAAACCTGTACAAACTATTGCCATATGAGGGAGGGGAGGAACTACTGTTATATGCATACATACATACATACATACACATACCAGTCGATATGTGTTGAATGATGCTTGCAATACAATTCCTACTCTTCTGTTCTCTCTCTGTGTATTCGTTGCAAATTTCGTGTGTGTGCGTGTGTGTGTGTTTTTATGTACGTGCAATAACAACAATACAAATGGCAACAACCAGAACAGTTATTGCATGGCAATAGCAATGGCAGCAGCCGTTGTATAGCTAGCAGTAGCAGCAATAATAACAAGGAATACGACACGTAATTAAAAGGCAACAATTCATGTGGTATCCAGGCTGTCACGAGCAGTTAATATTGTTGAATTTTGTGCAAATAACAATAGCAATAACAACAGCAACAGCAACAATGTACACACAATAATAATGTTTAACAGAACAGAACAAAAAAAAATCCAAAATTAAAAATTATACACAAAGAAAGCAAGAAAAAAAATGGCACAAAATGATTATATTTTCATAAAAAATTAAAAATAAAAATAAATTAATAATCATGTGTGCATGTGTATGTGTGTGCCTATGCTATTAATATTAAAATATTAAATAAAACGTTTTGTATTCTCTTTTTTTTCTTTTTTTTTGATTATTTGATGTCATTATAACGGTTTATTGATGTTTATCCACACGGTTGTGGATCACGTTTAAAATTAGTTTCCCATACACACACAAACACACACATACGGGCATTTTCGTTTAATAAGTTATAGGGGCCTTAGAGCAATAGATTAGGTAAGGTTGGACTAGATGACCTCCCTACATATAGAAACGAGTGAACATATTGGGCCCACTAAGCTATCATAAATATTACAACCCTTTAGTCAGGATTACAACCAATTTTCTCACAGCACTCATGTTGTGTGTGGCCAACCATACATGAGTGGAGAAACCTAAAGGCGATTCTGAACAACAGAGAAGTTTTTGGGGAACTTTTCATGGCAATTCCTATTTCCTCTCCGAGTTTTTGCCAGAAGTTTGGTGAGAGGAAGTTGTTAAAAGAAATATTTTCTGTTCAGATGTCATTTGTTTAAATCACAGGCTCTCTTCTAATAAGCCTACTAGACTTTGGCGATTTTTGTGGAAAATACTCGAGGTGGCTCGTAGTCGACAGGCATGTCTCCCTATTATGCAATATCTCTTGAGGACAAGGATCACATGATGAATGCCAAAGCGGAAGAGATAAATCACTCTAGATTAACACATTGATTGCCACAACAGAAAGGAAAATAACGAAACTGCGAGTCTTCCGGTAGTTCGGCGGTCAACGTGTTAAGCTTCGGCCAGCTAGACAAGGGGTTTCTTTAACTCTGGAACCATTGGCAAGGAGTTAACTTTTTTTTCCAAATTTCTAACCAAATACGTCGATCTTATACACGGTATTCCAGCGTGGCATGTGTTTTGGACAGTACATATGCACTTGGTTGAAGACAGTTATTCTAACGAGTGATTTTTTTTCGCTATTTGATGTCGTTCTTCTCAGTCGAAGCGGTTCGCTCTTCAAGTTACCGGTCAAAGTACTTCAAAAATGGATCCCCTACTTAGAATAAAGCAATGGAGTGGAAGGATGATAGGCTTAAGTCCAAGACAATCCTTTGCACTGCGAAGATTGTTGATCTGCTATTATTCATCACTCTCTGAATTACAGATTTAGTAGGTCAAGAAACTTGATCAGCTATTTCAAAGAGTCTGTCAAGAAGTCTTATTCATCCCGTATATATGCATTCAGTAGCCAATACCTTGTACGTTCCAGAAGCCTAAGTTAGCTGGCAGACAATCGCGGAAAACTCGAACATCAAACCTCCCACGTATGAATCGATTTTAACTCCAAAATAAATCTCGCTTGTGCTGTTATCTTTTATTTGGAGAGTTCCGCTATTGCAGAAGTCCTTCCATTAGATGTTAAGTCCATAGGCATACTTTTCAATAGGACTAAGGCCAATAGTGTGTTAAATGTTTATACGATTCAAGGAAAAAAGACAATCGCTGCTCTTCTTATAAATATCACTCCACTACGATCACTATCACTACGATCACTCCTCCCCTTATCCATAACACTCTAGCAGTCTTACAACGAACGAAATTAAAAAAGGGTGGGTGAATACCTAAATTAACTGAAGCAATCGGAACACTTATGCCCTGTAACATGTCGGCGAGTGAAAGCTGCGTACCAGACCGCTAAATCCGACGATACTTCTGTGTTTGAAATCCATGTAAGAGAGAGAGAGAGAGAGAGAGAGAGTTACCTTTCCATAATACAAAATTTATTCGAGAAATTGCTGGCATTCATGTAGGTCTAGGACTTGATTGCTGTCCGATTAGGTCAGAAAATTTTCAGAAAAAGTCCTAACACATCAACAAGCGTTCTTTCGCTAGTAGTAGAATTATTTTTATGAATAATAATGGTAGGCTTCACCATGTTCATAATAGAGACATCGATTTCTCTCTTTATCCACTCAATTACATCCACTGTGAAAACTTGAAGTTTCAACATAACCTCCAAATTCAAATTATTTGAAGAAAACATTTTTCCCAGCATCATTTTCATTTTAAAATTCGTTTAATTTCAACAATTTTTTTTTCTTATCATCATTTTATTTCATATTTTTTGTTTGGTTGTTGTTTGTTTGTTGTTTGTTGTTGTATTGTTTGTGTAACACTGTAATCATTAAGCAAATATGTATGGCTCCCTGCACTGTAATGAAGAAAGAAAAAAAAAAACATGGCACAAGTGCATGTATGCATGCATGCATGTATGTATGTGTGTGAGTGCACAAAGAGTAAATAATCAATCCGTTACTCAAGTGGAATTTGTTTTTTGTTTTTTTGTTTTTGTGTTTTCATGTTTTCATGTTTTCGTGTTTTCATTAGTGTTTGTTTGTGTATTTTTGTTTTTTTTTTATGAGTATTTGCAAGTGTTGCCGTTATTGGTGTTTTTTGTTTTGCTTCTGTTCTTGTTGTTGTTGTTGTTGTTGTCATTGTTTTATTGTGAATTTTATTTTATAATTTACAGGTTATTTGATATTTTTTTTTCGCCTGTAATTGCTGTTGTTGCTGTATTACACTTGCTGTATTACACTGGTTTCTAGTGTGTGTATGTGCTGTCAATATTTTTATCAACTCTTCTGCTCTTTCCTGCTCTCTCTTTCTCTTTCTCCGTTGCCATCATAAATAAATGCCGCATTTTTCACAGTTTGTTACGCAAGTGATTGTAATTTGTTTATCATTAAAATTGAATTTTTTTTTGTTTGTTGTTGTTAAAATATGATATTAATGTTGTTGTTTTTATTGCTGTTATTATGATTATTGTTATTATTATTCTTGTATGGCCACTATATATGACCATAAATATTTACTAACAATAACAGCAGCACGTTTGTATAATAAAAAACCAAAAAAACAACAATTATGGTTATAGTTTATGAGAGAGAAATAACAACAAAAAAAAAGTTTACAAACAAAAACAAAATACCTGAAATAAAATACACATAATGAATGTTTATAAAATAAACTAACATGACACGCACACTAATGTATGCATATGCATATGCATTACTTACATTGTCACATATGTACGTACGATGTACATGCATTCAAAAGGGTTAACCGTTCAAGGTGCTATAATTTGAAAAATTTGGAAAAATTTTTATTTCTTTCAAATGCATGGACCACCAGGTCATTCTGTACAAGCTACGAAATCCTTAAGTGACCTTCATAGGACAGACTGCAGCAGTTGAACCTTTTTTTGCCCATTTCGGACGATATCTCGGCGAAAAGTTGGCGAATGTTGGTTTTGAAATGCACCAACGTTGGCAGAATCCTAAGCGTTGTTTCTTAAAAGAGAGTTAGACTGCGTCAAATCGTATAATTTTGATGACCAGTACGTAAATAGGCTCTTTCTAAAAATGCCTCATGCAATAACGCCAAAACCAATTGTGTTCTGCGCTGCCTAGGCAATCACATACCTTCCAGTTCATAATCTTTAATTTGCAGGCCAAAAATCTGCCTTACCATGGCCATAAGACGTTTTGAGGATTTTTCGGTAGCCGTTTTCTTAAAATACGATGAGCATACCACCAGACCTTAATAACCAACAAAGAGTTACTTTTTTCCGGCATTCCACAATAAATTTTGGTCCCCTCCGAGTCTTTTATAAGAAGAATTTATGCTTCTTGAGGCAACTAGCAAATGAGAAATCACTTCTATAATCGGGTCTAAATGGGAACGCTGTTAAATAAAAACTCTCTTTAGCATACCAAACATTCTAGGGGGGGTCTCAAATTAACTGGAAAATCTTCGGTTTTAAAGCATGATTACCTAGCAGAGGTAAAAGGCATGTCTATTCACAAGTGGATTTATGTTCAGTAGGAACGTGTTTCCTCTAAAATATGCAATGACGAGATACATTGCTAAAGAAAATTGGGTTTGAAATTGAAAACATCGTGCTCTAGTATCATATCTTATTGAACTGGTTGTTACAACCCTTTAGCTAGGACTACAACCCAGCCTCTCATTCATGTTGCATGTGTTCATTTTATTAAAGAGTGTGTGGAACCTAATGCCGACTTCGAAAGGCAGATTTGATAAATTTTTCATGGCCGTTTTATTACGTCTCAGATTTTTTTTGCCAGAGAACTTCTGATGAGGAAATATTTCTTTCTTTTTTTTGCTTTAGTTCGGGATCTCTGAGTCTTTTGATGTCGTTTAATAAGTCAACAGACCATCGATTAGACTACAGCGATTTATCAGCATACTCAGATTTGAATAACCTATCGAGCATGTCTAAAGCTTTGTAAATGGTTAGCTGGCCTTAGTTGTAGTATAAGTTGTGTGTGGAAGTGTAAATACGAATGCAAAATGCGCCATAATGAGTTGTAAAATTGCCGAGAACATCGTAGAATCTATAACTTGAATGACCTGTAACAGTGCTTACATTGCGTTGATGCACAGGCCTGATTGCATCTCTAAGGCTTGCCATTTCTTACTATTCTTTTATAATTTTTCCCATTCTTGCACAGTATGTCGATTTTTTACCACCATATTAGGCTGTAATGCTCTAAAACTGGCCGCGAATTAATATCGCATTCGAAAAATTTTAAAAGATTGCCTAGAGATGGCGGTAGCTGAGCGCTCACACTCTGATGACATATAACACTGTGAAAATTGGATATTGATGGAACTAGAACCTAGAAGAGGCTTGCTGTTCGCAACATCCATATTTACGTTTTTCAAAGCTTTCCCGTACATTAGGGGTAGGGGCGAGCATACACTGATGAAATTTCATCAGTTCACGATGTCAGAAAAATTTCCAAAATAAGTTTTTCCACCAATGCACTTGTCAATTGTAACCCCTGTATGGATAGCCGTGTATTATAAATATACTTACACATACATATATAGCACTCCATACTAACACACAAACACACACTCTCTCTCTCCTAGAGAGTCATTTAAAACTTTTGTAAACATTTGATGTGTGCTTCGGCTGCTGTTGTTGATGTCGTTGTTGCCATTATTCGTTCTTTTTTTTTCGTTTACCCCCCCCAACTAATTAAACAACACATACACATACATATACATGCTGTACTTACACCATTAAAATCCACACAGTCACACATAACTGCCGTTATAAAATGAAATAAAAGAAGAAACAAAAAAATTTTGTTTTTCATTTAATGACGTTGTGATTTCTTTTTCTTTTTTTTTTTCATAATTTTTTTATTTTCATTCTTTTTTTTATTTAATTTAATATTTATTTATTTATTTTTATTATTGTTAATTAAATACATTTTAATTAAATTTTCATTATTTATTAAAGTTTTTTTCATTTTTTTTTGTTTTTTTTTTTGATCAAATTTGTTTCTCTGCTGGTTTTATAATCGAAATTAAAAATTTTTTAAAATTTGATTTGATCAGGTTGGTTTTTTGTTTTTTTTTTCATTATTTTTCTTATAAATTAATATAATTTGTTGTTGTTGTTGTTGTTTTTTAGGAATGTTTTTTGTTTTTTTGACAATTACATTTAGACAATTAGAATAATTAGGTAATGTTGTAATAGTATTATTAGTAGGAGTTGTTGTTGTCATTATTTAAACATTTATGGAGGGCTTTTTAATGATTCATTTAAAGGGGGGAAGGAGGGACATTTAGATGTGCTAGAGAGAGATAGAGAGTGAGT
>QOCX01000425.1:69078-79615 GCA_005959815.1 Sarcophaga bullata | reverse complement strand
ATAAAAAAATTTATTCTTAAAATGTTAGTGTTTTAAGAAGAGAGAGAGAGAGAGAGCAGCTTAGTGAGGAGAGCAACTTGAAAAGTCAAGGCAGTCAATAGAAATTTTGTTTCCATAAGACATGCAGGCGAATTACAATAGAAGCGTTAGTACGACGGAACGACGTGAACTACATAAGTGATTAAAATTCGAATTATTTTAAACGGTTCTTGTAGGTGGGGCCAATAAAATTATAAAAAATTTGTTATGAGTCTGCCTGTCCGTTTTATTGTTAAAAAAAGTCCGGTTAAGCATATCACTTTAGGGTGAGTTAGGTTCCTGATGTGGACAGTTGTATGCATAGATAGCCAATCTGCACTTGTGTACAAAGTTGAGATTCTACGGCGTTATCTCAGTGAACTTGTGAAGACAGAAGAGGTGCTTTTAGGTGTCTTAGTGTATTTTTATCAGGTTTGAAAACGAATTCCTTTCTAGTGTCCTAAGACTAAGGAGATTTCTGAACTGAAAACTAGAGACAAGAGGTGGTCTTTTAGGTACTTCTAGTGTCCAAAGACTAAGGAGATTTCAGAACTGAAAACTACAGACAAGAGGTGGTCTTTTAGGTACTTCTAGTGTCCTAAGACTAAGGAGATTTCTGAACTGAAAACTATAGACAAGAGGTGGTTTTTTAGGTACTTCTACTAGCCTAAGATTAAAGAGTATTTCTGAACCTAAAGCTAGAGACATTAGATGGCTTTTAAGCGATTTTCATTGCAGCTTCATTCTCCTTAGCAATTGCGTGATATCATCAACAGCAATTTCTCCTTAGAAATATCCGTTTGAACTCTATTAACTACAAGCAGAACTCTAGGGCATAATATACTCATGGATTGAAGCAAGGAAATGGTTGAATTGGATTTCGGTGTCCTTGGGTATCCAGGCAGACATTTATGTGCGAAGGTGAATTTGTACTTCCATTAACATTTATGAGGCTCTTAAAGCTCTTCAATCGCCCTCAAGAATGTGATGTGAGTGCTTGGACCTTATCGACAGATTAGGGAACCCAAAGATTGTTGCATTGGGTGTCTAGGTTTCTGCGGATGAGGGTTTTCTGTGTAGTAAGATGCCAGAATTTCTGGCAAATATTACTCTAATTGAACCTCAAATGAACCTAAAAAAGAAAACCAAATGCTCAGGAACTGTGTGAAGACTAAATTTGCTGCTTGCCGATCTAGTTGTGTCTGCCAAGCGGCATTAGAAGTCTTTTGCTTTCACAAATTAACACAGTTTCAACACCTTGACTGCCACCATAGAAAAGAAAACAACGAAATTACGAGTTATTTCGTAGTTCGGCAGTCAATGTGTTAATTCGTGTATTCAGTTTAACTTACAATTACGTGTCATTGATTTAAACCTAAACAGAGACTATTTAAGGAACCTGTTGGCTGTTATAAGAGAACACTAGTCCCTTGGTAGATATGAATGTCCGGAGGTATATGGCTTCCATGCCCGAAAGAAGTTATAAGATGATATTGTGAGTTTAGTTGTGGATTACAGTACGCAGGAATATGACAGAAGACAACGAAGGGATAACCTGGTAAACGCAGCAGCACTTGAATTAGTCTATTCATGAACCAAGAGTCTGCTTTCGAAACCCCACCTTAGATATCTCTGACTAACCAAAATATTTCTTTCACTGACTTTCTTGCAGCAGTCTTCTGGCAAAAATTCGATGAGAATAGAATGAGATTACAATAAAAAGTTTCTTAAATTTGTTGTTCATGGTCAAGATTAATGCATAGAATATGAGTGGTTTATGCAACTAGGTTGTAAACCTTACTAAAGGGTTGTAAGGACAAATGACGTCATAGTTTGCCGTTGAAACGCTTCTATTTATAATTCGCCTGTGCTTTCTATTTTTTCTTTAATTTTTACTTTACTTAACTGAGCTGTTTTTCTTTTTTTCTTTCCTCTTGTAGCTTTCTTTTGCTTAAAATTTTTCTTTTTCTTTTGTTTTTTTTGTTTTTTTTTTGTTTTTGTTTTTAATATTTATAAATATACATTTTACTTTTGTTAATTTAAATAAATTTAATCAAAAAATTATAAACAATTTAATCACATTTAACAGTTTCATTTCATTTCATTTTTCTTTTTTTTTTTTTTTCTTAATTTCTTTTCAGGTTTTCAGTTTAAAAATTTAATGGAAACCCAAAGTGAGTGTATATTTTTATACTATACTGTATTATATTCTTCTTCTTTTTCTTTTTCTTTATCATGTGTTTTAACTCTTTTTTTCTTCGTCATTATTTTATGTTTTTTTGCTTTCATAATTAATTTATTTAAGTTTACATAGAGATTTTCTTACTTAAGGAGACAACATTAACATTTTTTACAAAGACACACAAATACACAGACACACATAGAGTGAGTGAGGGACAGAGAGGGAGAGAGGGAGATATAAATACATACAATTTATTATTGTAAACATAGATTTTTAAGTATAATTTAATACATACAAGCATACATACATACATTAGTGTTTAGTATGGCCATACATACATACATATGTAGGTATGTATGTAGGTATGCATTTGTGGTTAAAGGACGTATATAAAGATGGTGATGCATGATGAGAGAAACAAACAAAATGAATGAATGAAAGAGACAGAAAATATTTGATTTTATTTTTACAATTTTTTTGTTGTTGTTTTTGTTTGCTTAAGCATAACAAACATTTTCTATTTGTTTTTGTAATTTAATTTAATTTAATTTGTTTTTGTTGTTGTTTCATTATAGTATGTAGTTATAATAATAGTAATAGTAGTAGTAGTAGTAATTGTTGTTGTTGTTGTTGTTTTAGTATTTTTGTTCGTGTAGTAGGGGAGTGGTAATTTGATTTAAAACCAGTTAATTTGCAATTTTAATTGTGTGTTGAAAAATTTAAATTTCCTATTATTATTATTGTTGTTGTTGTTGTTGTTGTTGTTGCTATTTTATTTTTCTCTAATTTAGTTTGTAATTTAATTTAATTTTACTGACATACTGTTTTATAAGAAGAATCACAATTTGTTTGGTTTTTTTAAATGCGGCTTCAGTCATCATAGTAGCCACACTCGAGACATTTACATACATTTACATACATACATACATACATACACTGATATTTACAATTAAAATTATAATACAATACACACACACACGCTCACTTGAAGCCATTAAAAATCAAATACAGTTTGTAGAGTAGAGCCGTTAGCGAGCAGAGAGCATAGCAGTGTGAATACATATTGAAAGAAAGAGAATTGCATTCCATTTCACTTGTGTTTGGTTTTGTTTTTGTTTTTGTTTTTGTTATTGAAACTTTTGAAAACATAAAAGAAACAAAACAAACACACACACACACACACATACACATACACAATACATACCATAAATATGTATGCATGCATGCATGCATGTATGTATGTATGTATGTGTGTGCATGTAAATCAATAAATTAAAACAAAAACCAGAATACAAATACAAATACAAATGCAAATATAAACACAGAGAGAGATTGACACTGATTAAGAGAGTTTCAAAAGGTTAAATTATTTATTGTGGCCAGGGCACAAGAAAATAACGGAAGGAGAGATAGAGAGAGTGTATTTTTGTTTGTTTGTTTGTATTAAAATTTAAGGTAAACTTGCACAGTGGCTTGGTAACATAAGAAAATCATTCAAATTATCTTGAAAGCTGGGTGTTATAATCACAAAGAGGACATGATAAAAATGTGAGTGTATTTGTAAAAGGCATGTGCGTAACCCAGAGGAAAATTGTTAGTAATATTTTCAAGTGTACTTATTAATCTAATAACATGCATATGTAGTGGAAAATATGGAAGAAATGTATAGCCGCCAAATCTCTAAACACTGCGTATTTAACTTGACAAATATTTTTCCAAATATGGAGATCATTTCTTATTGTTATTAATAAATCTCATTGGAAAATAGTGAATTCTACTGTAATATTTTTTTTGGGTGTATCATTGAAAACTAAAAAAAAAGCGTTATGAACCTTCTTCTTAAGAAGCCACCAAGCAATTGAATGCAATTTTACACTCTTTTTAACAAAAATTGTTGATGTTCGTGTCCTGTGTGTGTGCAAAAATGTGAAAAAACCCGAAGATGTTCGACCGCCGGGGGCTATTGGTGCCTATGTCTGGATATGGTATCATAAGAAAATCATTCAGATCATCTTGAAAGCTGGATGTTATACTAGTATTACGCAGAAGTTTCCTGGAGTTTCTGTTCTAGAATTACTATTGAAGGCTTTGCATGTGAATGTGAAAAATTTGGAACAACACCGGCAACAATAGCATGGTAGTTTTGAAAGTACAAGTAAATCGTGTGTAGACACAGTGGCTCTCAATTTATTTCATTTTATTTGAAACAAATAAAGGATTTGACAGCTCTCCGAAATATCTTCAATGCGTTAAAGAAGGCAAAACGTCAGGGCATATGAAGTGACGTGTGATATTGTTTTCTACAGTAAACCAATCAGCTGCTTAGCTTTGCTTGAAACATAGTCAAAGAAGAAAAACAAGAAAGAAAGCTACTTAGAGAGTGAAAGTGATTTTTGCTGGCCTTTTCCTATGCTTTTTTAAATCTCAAAGCGGTAATAAACACTGCTTTGCAGCTGTTGTCTTTATTTATCTTTAGCTTACAGCAAAACTGGCTAGTTTGGCTACAGTTTTAGAGTTTCGCTTTCTATTTCATCATATTTTTTTTGAGGCTTTCAATCAGTTAACCTAAAAATATCACTCGTTTACATGCATCTTGAATGTTTGAACAAAAAAAGTATCAAAGTGTCCTTATTTCTAATTAAAAAGGATGTTGAGCTATTCATTCTGTATATTTAAAGTACTTTTTTTAGCAAAAATTTTTTTCCACACATTTTTTTTACTCTCGGCCCACTGTGCTTTCTTCTTAATGACCATCTGCATGTGTGTGTATATTCTTCATTCGATTAAAGATTTCTTTGTTGATTATTTTTACCATTTTTAATGATAGTGAGATGGAGTGCGGGTGACAGGAGAGTGGTAGTGGATGGTGGATATACAAAAGAAAAATCAAAAAGTGTCTTCAATTATTTATTATGTAGACTTTGGGATAATATTGATACGTTTCTTAATTTATTTGTTCTTGGACTAGATTTTAAAATATCAGAAGAAATTCTTTTTCTTTGTTTCTTTAATAATTTATTTTTTTTTTTGGAAATTTCGTTTATCTTTTTTCCAATTTTAATTGCTTAACTAACCTAAATTCTTAAAATTTTCTTTCTGTTTTTTTTTGTTAATTTAATATCATTCGAGAGTATTTTTTTTTGTTTGTTTTTATCTTTGATTTCCTTTTTTTTTTTTCAATAATTAGTCTTGTTTGTTTTGGTAAGTGTTGTTGTTATTATTTTTCTTTAAAATAAAATTGTTTAAATTAAATTAAATTTTATTCAAAAATATTGTTTTTGTTTTTCCTTTCCTTGTTTGTTTTTTTTTGCTAAAATAAATGATTTCTTTTGAATTTTTTTTTATTTTTATGTTTAAATACAGTAAAACCACGATAATGTGAGTTTTCGGGCACCTTGCTGAGTTTTTTTTTTTTTTGGAAAAGCTCTAAAACTAGTTTTTAGTAAAATAATCTAAAATTATTCAGTTGAACTCATCATGTAGCATATTCATCCACATATCATAACCCACACATAAAGCCTAAATGGCTTTCGTGATCAGTGGCTTGAAGATTCTATAGAAAATTCATCAATGACTTGCATTTATCGATAACTTGCATTTATCGATAACTTGCATTTATCGATAACTTGCATTTATCGAAAACTTACATTTATCGATGACTTACATATCTTGTAAGTTCGGCCAGTGTAACTTTACATGGTAGGCCCACAAAAATTAACCGGCAGTAGGTGATGTATAATAGAAATGTTTAGTGCTCCCCAAGGGAACTCGATTGAATTTTTCCAAGTTCCAAGGCTTATTTCATTTTTTCCGTACGTTTTTCAATATGTTTTGGATTTTTGATTTTCAAATGAAAAATTTCTTCACACACTTACAATTCATCATGAAAGTTAATGGATAGGCGATAGGCGAAAAGCATCACTCAAATAGGTTGTCACTTCGAAAATGTCCCCTTCCTCGAAAGGTGTCATGGCCAGAGTGGCCAATTGCCAAAATAAAACACCCAAACTCCATACATCGCTGTATTGATGGTAAAGATTCTTCTGTTGCAGTGACTCCATATCATAGTCCACAATTTCTGTTTGAAATCATCTACCGATTGAGTTTAAGCTGAAAAATTTTCTTCGCTAATACGGTTCACAGTGTTTTATGTTTGTCATATCGAAAAAAAAATGTGGATTTTTCCTCACAAAATTTATTCTTAGTGTTGAAGCCTTCTTATCTCCACTTCAGATTTTTATCATCATTCATGGGCAACGCAAGGAAGCTACACTATTTAGTCATGGACAAGGTACTTAAGAAGCTCTGTGGTATCTCAGTGAGATTTTTATCATCATTTATAGGCAAGACAAGCAAGGTACACAATTTGGTCATGGACAATCTACTTAAGAAGCTCTGTGGCATCTCAGTGCGGTTATTGCCATCTCAGTCATGTACTCTAAAACGCTCACTGATTGCCACAAAACTGCATTCGAAATCCTCTCTAAGTAGACAGGAGTAAATGGTTTGGAAGTTAAGAAACAGAAGATCAAGATTCATGCTGTTCACTAGAAAAATAAGGTCTTAAGACTAGATTTTCCAAGCTTGTGGTGAACTGAACTCAGTTTTGTTTCTACCAGCAAATATCTGGAGGTTGACCTCGATTCCAAGCTCTTATGGAGAAAGAATAATCGTCGAAAGTATCCGGAAAACTTGTAAGACTCCCTAAACTGCCCTTTGCTAAAGAAATGGAGGCTTAAAGCTACTTCCCTTATAGCCTGTCTATATAAGACGACATTTGAACGATCAATGTTTTAGAAACGCTGCTTAGGAATGTAACTGTAAGGTTCTGAATAGAGAGAATATAGATTAAGGAGAGAATATGCCATTTCAAGGCTATACTTATGCTTAGAGGCGCAATATTCCCTACGAATGTACTGATAAAGTTGAACAGCCTGGCTGCCATAAAGTTTCTTTTGAACGCAATATAAAAGTCCAATACTGTTGATAAATATCGCCTATTTCTGTGACGAAATGGTGGCGAATTGTTCCAAGTTCTCTATTATTTGGGTGCTTAGGCATAACAACGTATCGCCAATGTGATATTCCATACGTAAGTACGGATACAGCTAGATAGTCAGGCTGCCATAAAGTCTCCTTCGTACGTCATTTCAATGTCCAATACTGTTGATAAATGTCGCTTATTTTTATAGGAAACGACAAATTGTTCCAAGTTCTCTATTATTTGGGTGATTAGATATAACAACGTATCCCAATGTGATTTGTCAATATTCCTCTTGGCCGATTAGGGTAGATACTAGTGATTAATTTCCACTCCTTGATTAAGGCATTTTGGATAGAAAAGAATAGCTCTTCAATTGCTAGGTTAAATTGCGAGAAATATTAGACCAGAGAGAATGAAAGAACTCTTTTCTTTCTCTCGACTTGATATTCAGTATGTAGAGTCTGTCCTCGCTATACATTGCCTAGTAGGGAGGCTTGTACATCTGCTTTCGCAAGAAGCAAGAAGGAAGACGAAGAAGAGACAATCTGTCATGCCGATTGCATGACTGAATACTGAGCTACTGTATATATTTGATTAGGTTTGATTTGCTTATTAATTAAGGCATTCCGCACGTTAGAAAATAAACAGAAAATTGTTAAAAATCTTGTTCACTATTTACAGCCATTTTCACTGTGTTCGGTATATCGAGAGTTCATAACAGAGATCAGCAATGAGTATTAAAAAAGCTGAGTAGAATCGAATCATACTCATAATTTCTGATACTTATACGCACGCATTCATCATTATTTTAATACCATGGAAACTCTTCCCTACTCATATTCAAAATTTGAAGTACTCATCATACTCATACTTAACACATGTATGATGTTGTTGCTTCCGACTGTCCATAACTTAACCAATATAAACACGAATTACAAAATAAGTATGATTCGCGTACGAACATTAAAATACTTGCTAGAAGGTTGTGTGTTTGCTCTGCGTGCTGCTTTGTCTGTCTTTTTTGCTTGTGTGTCTGTTTTCTGTTTTGTTGTAAATGCAACAATGAATCAAACATATTTCGAATGGTATGAGTTTGATGGCAACATTGTACGCATACTCATTGCAACCTGTTTAGCATAAATCAACGTTGTAGTGAGTGAGTACGAATGAGTTCAGAGTGCATAGTTAAATTTCAATATTATTGGACTCACTCAATGCAACAATGAATCAAACATATTTTGAATGGTATGAGTTTGATGCCAATGTTGTACTCATACTCATTGCAACATGTACTTATGGATCAACGTTGTAGTGATTGAATACGAATGAATCAGAATACATTGTTAAATTTCAATATTATTGGACTCACTTAGATTCAAAATTTCTTGAGTGCTTATGAGTAGCGAAAAAACGATTCATTGCTGATCTCTGGTCCACAAAGTTGACTATAGTAGAAGTTCATTATAACGCGGCTTTACTGTATTGTTTTATGCTCGCTTTTAAATTTTATTTTTAATAATTATTTTTATTTTTTTTTGTTTTTGTTTTTTGTTTTTTTTTTGTTTTTGTTTATATTTGACTACCATTTAAAAAGTTTCTTTCTTTATTTTATAAATTAAATTTGCAATTTTCAAACAATCGTAATTATTTTTCTTTTTTTTTGTTATTATTTTTTAATTAAAATTTTTCCTCATCATTGTCGTTCCTTTTTTTGTTTTTCAGTTGTTGTTGTAGTTTTAAATTTTCAAAATAAATATTTACATATTCTAACTACTTCTACTCGTTAATTAATTAATTAATAATCACAATAATAATCATCATCATTATCATTGTAATAATAATATACATACACACTCACATATACATTTAAATACTTACACATACACATAGAAAAAAAAAACATTTCCATCCATTATTCCTTTTCCTTCTCTTTTTTCCTTCTTTTTTGTGTAATTTAATGTTTGCTTTTGCTTTCTTTTCTTTTATCTGTCTGTTGTGTTGTCTTTTGTTTCTTAATTAATTCGTTTTGTTTTATTTTCTAAGTTTTATTCCTTTTTTTATTTCTTTTTCTCCTTTTTCTTTCTTTTACTTTTTTTTTGATTCTAAGAAACAAGGATTTTAAGTTTTCAGCTCCTTTTTGCACAATAACAACACCCAACAACAATAAAAAAAACCCTCTCTGAACTATAAAACTTTAAAAAATTGTCCTCCTGTTTGTTCCTTCTTTTGCTTACAATGAAGATTTTCCCATTATTGCTGTGTTGTTGTTGTTGCTGTTGCTGTTACTGTCAAAGTTTCAAATTTACAAAACAAAAAAAAAAAAAATGGCGTCGAAAGAATGAAAATGAGATGAAGATGATGCTGGCATCGTTGTTGTTGTTGTTGTTGTTGTTTTTAAATTTATATGTACATGCTTAAGTCCTCATAAAAGTCCTGTAAATATGCAATTAGTTGTGGAAAGGACGGTCGTTGCTTAGGATCCACCAGCCAACAGCAGGACATGACGGTGAAACTGTAAAGCAAACAACAAGAAAAGAAACAAAGAAAAACAAAGAAATTAAAGAAATTGTCATAAAAATTGGAAAAGTTTGAAAAATTCAGCGGATAATTAAAATACAATTAGTTTCAGTGCCCTATACACAGCAAATGAATAGATGGCAACCTGGTCCATTTTAGAATTACGAAAAAAACACAAACTGTACATGTTATTCTACCATCTGCTACTGTAAACCAATTTCTTGCTTAGATTTGCCATTCTACAGTAAATCCATTTCTTTCTTAGGATACGAGGAAGTATATCCTCAGAATCCCCTACTAAGCATAGGTATTGCTCAAGGAGGCGTTGGAGTGTTATTTTAGCACTTTTTCTAGAATCTGTTTTATGTCGTACTCTAGCATACCTGTTTGCAATTCTGATATAATTTAGAAGTACAATTAAAGTGACTCTGCTGTACTGATAGGCGGAAGGATAGCGTAGAGATGCGTCAACCATAGAACACTTGAGCCTAAATGGCTTTCGTGATCAGTGGCTTGAAGCTTCTACAGAAATTTTATCAATGACTTCCATTTATCGATAACTTGCATTTATCGATAATTTGCATTTATCGATAACTTCCATTTATCGATAACTTTCATTTATCGATAACTTGCATTTATCGATAACTTGCACTCCTCGATAACTTGCATTTATCGATAACTTGCATTTATCGATAACTTGTATTTAGCGATAACTTGCATTTATCGATAACTTGCATTTATCGATAACATGCATTTATCCATAACTTGCATTTATCGATGACTTGCACTTATCGTCTGCTTGTACTTATCGATAACTTGCATTTAGCGATAACTCG
>QOCX01000425.1:30232-69066 GCA_005959815.1 Sarcophaga bullata | reverse complement strand
ACTCGTATTTATCGATAACTTGCATTTATCGATACTTGCATTTATCGATAACTTGCATTTATCGATAACTCGTATTTATCGATAACTCGTATTTATCGATAACTTGCATTTATCGATAACTCGTATTTATCGATAACTTGCATTAATCGATAACTTGCATTTATCGAAAACTTACATTTATCGATGACTTACATATTTTGTAAGTTCGGCCAGTGCAACTTTACATGATTGGCCCACAAAAATAAACCATAAGGCAGTAGGTGATGTGCAATAGAAATATTTAGTGCTCCCCCAGGGACCTCAATTGAATTTTTCCAAGTTCAAAGGCTTATTTCATTTATTCCGTACGCTTTTCAATATGTTTTGGATTTTTGAATTTCAAATAAAAAAATTTCTTCACACACTTACAATTCATCAGGACAGTTAATGGGCTGCGATAGGCGAAAACCATCACTCAAATAGGGTGTCAATTCGAAAATGTCCACTTCTTCGAAAGGTGTCATGGCCAGAGTGGCCAATTCCCAAAATAAAACACCCAGACTCCAGACATCACTGTATTGATTGTAGAGATTCTTCTGTTGCAGCGATTCCAAGGCCATCCATTTTAAAGGACGATTTTCATTGTCGCACAAACAGTGATAGTCATCGGGAAATA
This sequence comes from Sarcophaga bullata, assembly GCA_005959815.1. NCBI lineage: Eukaryota > Metazoa > Arthropoda > Insecta > Diptera > Sarcophagidae > Sarcophaga > Sarcophaga bullata. The sequence continues at coordinate 68,411 of QOCX01000425.1, read as the reverse complement.
GATCACGTGACAATGCATTATCACAGATCTTGACATACGAATCGGAATCCAAGCTAATAAAAAAGAAGAATAAAAGAAGGGAAAAAAAGAGAAGAAAGAGGAATAATCGGGGGGTTTGTTAGAATAAAACTTTTAATATTGAGGTTAGAGTACTACTTACTAACAATTCCTGGTGGCAATATCTTTGTGTATAATGCCCACCGAATGTAAATGAGCCAAGCCTTTGGTCACATGCAAACCAAACTCTACCAACTGGCGAGTGCTAAGCGAACTATTCATTTCTCGTGACTTTTGTAGGAATCTAGAAACGAGAGGGGATGTATAGACATTAGAAATCCTGAAATTTTTCCGTTTGTATGCAAACAAGGTCTTACATTTTTAGATTCCCTTTACAGGGATAAGGATATGCTATTTCCGGCGGTCCAGGCAGCTCTGTATTAGCCAACATGGGTGCCATGACATTTTGATGACCGACACCAATTAACATGGAGGCATCTTGCAACAAACAAGCCACTTGCGTGAGAGAAGCACCATCCACTACGGTTTTTATAAGAACATCGCAAGAGTCCCCTAACTTGCCGGCATATATGCGTCCATAAGTGCCTTCCTTGACCAATTGTTCACATTCCAAAGTGCCTGGTTGGACATTTGGTATGCGACGCATCTTTTCCTTGGGATCACCGCTACTAGCACCCGCTGTACTAGCGCCACCAAATATACTGTTATTGCCACGACTTGACTTGGGTGTAGACATGCTATAGACCTGGAATTGCAAATGAAAAAAAAAAAACGAGCTCTTGCTGTCACTCTTTGCTTTTCCTATTTAATTAAGCAAGGTTTTGTTTTTGTTTTTGTTTTTGTTTTTTGTTTTATTGTTATTGCTGATTGTGTTTGTTGCATGAAATGTCTGTATTAGTGTGGTGGTCTTAACCATAATCTAAATGCCGCTTTCGTTTACCCTTGACATTTAATTTGAAATGAAGAGTTAATCTCTGGAATAAATCTATGCGGTGGCCATGTGGCTTGCAACATAATAAAAATAGAGCAACAGACTAAAAGCACAACACAACACAACACAACACAGAACATTTATGCCTCTAGTGGCTGTAGTCCATAAAATAAAGATCTACTGGCTGGGTAACGTAACCACTTCAATAAATGAACTCATAAATCTTTCTTTCATTTGGTCATTTGCCGTTGTTGTTGTTGTTGTTGTTGTGCTTGTGTGCTGGCCTTAACCGCAAACAAGGTATGGGAGTAGGGAATACACACAGCAACACAACGAAAAAAAAAAAGTCTCCTTGACTCAATTTACTCTCACTTGTGAGCAGACGGCAAAAGGCGAAACAATAGCCAACGACACCACAAGGTCCTACAAGAAATGTAAAATGAAGGCCGCTTCTCTTGAATCGTTTCAAACAGATACCAAGGCGAGGGATCAACTTAAACTTCCTATTTTTGGACGATTTTAGACTTCCAGCAGCATTAGTAATGAGTTGAATGAAGAATTGATGAACAAATTCATAGAGAGGAGATACTTTTTTGGCAGCAAGAATTGATCAGGATTTACTCTGAGAAGGATACCTACATAATGTACATGGGTCCTGGAATAATAGTACAGCAGGCAATGACGTTCCTGTGGGGCACTTCGCCAGCTTATTTCAAGAAGCTGCTTTGAATCGTGTGCTCTGTGCGAATGAATATGTATTGCCGAACTCAGCTCTCTAAGGTCTTACTATTGCCGTCCTTTGCCTGTATAGAGCATCTCTATAGAATGCTGTCCGGTCTCAGTAAGTATAAGTCCGTGGCTTGATAACTACTTGATAACTACTCAAGTGCTTCCTTCTGAGAAGCATTAGCACCTCACAATTTCCAAATAAGTGTTGAAGATTCATTCATCCATTCTCCCTATCACAGAGAATCTCTATTCTAAGCAAGTGTTTTTTGAGTCTACTGGATCTGGACCAAAAGGCCGATTAATATCCTTCGGCCGTTCTTGGATAGCTTGGGGCATGACTCTAAAATCTCTTCAAATTCGTAACTACCCAACGAAAGTTTATTTATTACGCACCCGGATTAAGACGAGTGTTCTCATGTCTACAAGCCAAGTAAGGTATTCCAAATAGTTCTTCCTACGCTCTTGAATAGTTGTGGTCCTGTTAGTCGCATTTAACTTCCCCCCCCCTCCTTCATCAACTGCTGTCTTCACCGTGGTGATGAAAGCCCGGTAAAGCTCCAATTGCTTATTGAAGTGGAAACGGATTCGCCATTGTTTCGTGGAGGTCACAGTACGTCATAACCAGAAAAACAACAGCTTAGAGAGAGTCCTAGGCAATCGGGGAGATTGTTATACTCTTCGATAGCTCAGCATAGAAGCAACAGGAAAACGAGCAGAACACTCTCACATCAAACCTAGAACGTAGCCATTGAGACTTCTTATAGGATTGAGAGGACTTTTCTTATTTTCTTGCCTGTTTCTGAATTGCTTTCTCAACTCAAGTAGGGCATTGTTGACAATCATGGGCAGCCTGAATATTCCGTAGGACTTTCGGGCCAGGATGAGTTAAATTTTTTTTTTTTTTGTTAACTTTGTTCACTTTGCCTGCCTCGTGAACGAACGGCTTCTGTTTATAATAAATGTTAAACGGAAGTAATAAAAATTACAACAACAACAACAGCAACAACAACAAGAAGAGCAACAACAAATGAAAGTAAAAGGCAATGCCTGTGTAAACTTTAATGATGGCACTGATGGTGATGGTGATGGTGATGGTGATGATGATGGTGTTTTTAAAAAGATGTTTAAAATGATGTTGGAAATGACAACAATTCCGAGCTGCAATTGAATAGTTTGGTAACACAAGAGAAATCATTGAAGAAAATTAAAACCATTTCAGTCACACACATAATCTCGCCAACATCTCAACACCAAACCAACAGCCATTATGATCATCAACAGTCATGTCCTCTACGTCATTATGGTTATGAACTACAGCAACAGCAATAGCAGTAACAGCAATAGCAGCAATAGCAATAGCAGTATCAACCCAAATTTTGACAATACTGGGCCATAATCATTACTTTCAACGCCATTCATTTCATTTCATTTCAATGAGTTTAAGTCGTTCACATCACATTTTTATTATAATCGTTCGTTCGTACGTTCGTTCGTTCGTTCGTTCATTTGTCTCCCACGTAGTTGTGCTATTCCATACTAGCACTCACCCGTACATACACATACACCGACAAAACCCATTCACTATTTTGCTTTAACAAACAGACTCAGCGTCAAAGCCAGTCGTATTTTTCGGTTTTCTTAAACAATATGTAGTCGTGGTTAAATATGCCTGTAAGAATGTGTGTGTGTGTGTCACAGAGAGAGAGATGGAGAGAGAGAGAGGGAGAAAGTGTGTGTGTGTGTGCTTGTATTGTTAAATCTTTCATTTACGTTTAAAAGGAGAACACGACCACAATATGGACAATTTATTTGTGTTGTGCCACAAATTGTTCAACATACTGTAGCACCCACGCCCACGCCCCCACCCACACTCACGCCCATTGTATTAACAAAAATAATAACAATTGCGCTGACAAATAAAGCCAACAACCAAGTCAGCCAGCCAGATAGCCAGCCGTTCGTTTAGTTAGTTGAGTCAGTTGGTTAGTTAGTCAGCCAGTCAATCAGTTTGTTAGCTGCTGGTCTTATAGTTTGGTTTTCCTTCGAAACTTAATTTTTCCAAAGCCAAATTGAAACACAGGAAAAACAAATGAAAGAAAAATCACTAGTAACGACAACGACAATGAAAAAACGAAATCTGTGGCATCATTCAATGGCTCGTTTGTTCAGACAAAACGTTCCATAAACATCAAAACAACAACTTAAAGCCAAGCCAACATAATATAATATGGACAACAACAACAACAACAGTAACAGCAACAATAAAAACAATAACAAAAATTATAAAGAAAAGAAAAAAAGAAAATCTAATAAAAAACAAAACAAACGCTTTCGGAAACAATAAAAGAATGAAGAAATCATAAAAAGAAATCAAAAAAAAAAAAAAAAAAACAAGACGAAAGGAACCCACTGCCCCTGTCCTAACCTCACTTATTTCTCGTACGATATGAAACAGCTGCAAGGAAAACAAAACAAATGAAATGACGAGAAATGAGGAGAATGAATGAATAAAATGAAATAAAAATAATTGTTACTGTCGCCTGCTTGCCCCTCTGTCAATGCGGTTGCAAAAAATAAAAACAAGGGGCCTTTAGGCAATAAGTTTATCAAAAATAACAATCAATGTCTGTTAACAAGTGGCATAATTGATAAGTGAATGAAAAATTTTACGGCCTTCAGCATATGAGGCTAATTGTAACGAAAAATATTTCCAGAAGTTGTCTATAAATATTGAAGGCACAGTAACGACCGCAAGTGAGTGGAAGAGGATCATGTTTGCGGTTCAGAACAAGACGTTCGAAATACAGGTTGTTCCAAAGGGAAATATAAGTTCGAAGTTGTATTAAACATTGTTTACTTGAACTGTCATGCAAAGACAGACAACAGTGTACACGATGGCTTTTGTGTCCGGCTTTACGAAAAGTCGCCATAGTCTAGTAGGTGAGTGTTGGCTTATTAGACGTAAGGCCTCGGTTCAAACCTTAGTCAGACATCTCCAACTAAACAAAAATGAAGAAACATTTCGTCGGCGACTTCCTCTCACCAGATTTCTGTCAAAAATTCTGAAAGAGTAAACGAAATTGCCATGAAAAGTTTCTCAAAAAATCTTCCGCCGTTCGGAATCGAGATTAAACTGTAGGTCCCGCCATTCATGTATAAAGTTAACACATAACATAAGTGGTGTGAGAAGCTAGATCGGCACACCATGCCATTTGTGTCCGGTTAACCGTAACAAATGAAGAGCTCTTGTAGCAAAAGTAAATCTTCCCTTCAAAATTAGTCACGAAAATAAGCAGGGGCTGAGTTCAGATGAAAGTGTTGACACTGTTTTTGAGTAAAGCGTCTCTATTGACTAGCACTTCTAATCTCTCTGACCGCCAGATCTTTTCGTGTGCAATCTTTAGCTCTAAACTGGTTGCCGTGACTACGATTCTCTAACATGGATTCGTGACCACTTTGATAGCCCGAGTAATTGTGTAGCCGATGAATTCACTCCTACCTTATTGCACACAGTACTGCCGATTAGGCATGGGAGTTTATTGACCCCTGATGGATGAAAGGAGAACTGATTGTCTTCTTTCCTTATATCATATGGCCATGTGGTGCATCTTTGCAGTTCTCACAGATCGGATCACTGTTCTATTGGAAGTCGATAGGTTTAGCATTGCCTAGAAGGATTTTTGCAGGAATTATGGTTCTGTAGAGAAGGAAGAGACTACCTATCACCTCATGTGTCAGAGGTCAGGTCTTAGTATGAAGACACGGAGGTCTTTGACCTCTCATATATCGTATCCTCTGACCGAAATCCGCAAAATAAAAATTTTTGTCACAACAAAGATTTTTATTACGGAGTTGGAACAACTTCTATAGACCGTTTGATTCCCGCGTTGGATAGTAATTTGTAGCTTCACAGTGCGTCTAAACTCTGGCCAGCTAATCTAAGCTGAGTGCTTTAGAAGTGATCGAATGGTCTTTTCAGAGCCTTTTTAACAACAAATTTTCAAAAACTAAATTCAAAATTCTTTAATCAACTAACTTATCTAACCACCCACGTAGTTATGCGTATAATAAAAATGCTTGTTGTTCTATGATTGTGTACATTTTTAGTGTTTGTTGTTATTGTCACTATTCTACGTATTTGTTGCTGCTGCTGTTGCTATTGCTAAATGGCAAAAGTTGACTGACTGGGTCCCCATTCATACAATCTGTTTGCTTATCTGTCTGTTTGTCTGTCCATCTGTGTGTGTGTGTTACTATCCACTGCCTATTGTATGTTTTTGGCTTGTATTGTTTTTTTTTTCATTATGATTTTGGGTCTGTTGTTGTCTGTGATAGTTATTGTTGCAGATTTTAATACAAAACTAACGCAGGACTCTGCGTCTCATATCCAATATTATTATCATAACCTCGTTCCCCCCCGCACCTCATCTTATTGTGTTTTGCTTATCAAGCTCATCTGCTGTTTAATTTCTCCCACTCTTAAGGATCTAGTTTTAAGGATAATAATGTTTGCTGTTGCCGATGTTGTTGTTGTTGCTGTTGTTGGCGTTTTTATTCTTCTCGGAGAATTTATTGTAGAGTTTCAAGAAGAAAATTTCAATTAAAATGAAACAATACACAGCAGCAGACAACAACAACAACAATAACAACAACAACACGAACAATAACAACCCAAAAGGCATCTTTTGTTCATTGCCAACACAAGTGGAATGATAGTGGAGAGGGGATATCCCAATAGACAGCACCTCCTGCGTACACTTACACACAAATGCCCAAAAGAGAGCATAGCAGCAGAGCTAGTCACCAGAGAGTGAAAAAATAATCAAGAGTCAGAGCAATTGGTGATAAATCTTTGTCACCAAATAAAATGCCAAACAAGCAGACACAGCTACGGCTACGGCTGTTGCTGTTGTTGCTGCTGCTGCTCGTCTTTTTCTATGGCAAGCGATGCAATCGCGGCTTTTGTTTTGTAGTTTTTGTTTGTTTGTTTGTTTGTTTGCTGCTGACTTTTATGGTTAAAAAAAATAATAGAAATTAAACAAAAACAACAAAAACAACAACAAAAAGCAGTACAATAAAACGAAGGAAGAGAGCTTAAATAAAATAAAATTGAAATTGAAAGCCCCTGACACTTGCTCTCTCTTTCTCTCTCTCTCTCTCTATTTCCCTGGTGGTCTCATATCATACTCTTGCCTTTATTCATTTTAAAATACGTTCGGGAGTGTGTAATTAAAACTTTGACTAACGATGGCAATGACTATGCTGTTCCTGTTGCTGTTGCTTTAGAGCTCCATTGCCATATGATAACGGTTCACAAATAATATTAAAAACGAAAACAAAAACAACAATATCATCAGCAACAGCAACAGCAGTAGTAACAGTAACAGTGACATCAACAAAACAACAACAACAACAACAACAAAATATCATAAAGAAACCACAACAACATTGTCTAACAACTGGATGCTATGCTCTCTCACTTGCATTCTGTCTTTCTCTCTCTCTCCCTCCTTTATTTCTCTTGTAGTTGCTATTGTTTTTGTTGAATTTTAAATTTTATTGTTGTTGCTGTTGCTGTTGTTGCTATTGCTGTAGACTGCAGTTGCTTGCTTGCTTGCCCGAATGCCTGTTTCCGTTTGCCACATGGCTATGACTTGTGGCATTAGTGATGACTTGTGGTATGTAGTTGTTATAAACACACACACACACACATATTCACACACTGACCTTCTCTCTTTCTCTCTCTGTCTGTCATATACACACACACATATTGCTGTTCATGTATTTCGTTTCGTAGAAGTTTAAAATTTTTTTTTTTAAAAAATTTTAAATTTTAACACACACCAAGAAAACCAAATTATGCACAATGATACACCATTTCCATTAAACTTTCGAATTTATTTGTGAAAACATGAGTTTTTTTCTTGGCACTCAATTCCTTTTCGAGTTTTTTGCAGAATATAGCTGACGATACCCTCGTCGAAAGCAGTATTTTTCAAGCAACTGCCTGCTTTATTTGTGCAAAGTCTAGAATGATAGGGTTGCCATCATTTTTTCAAATAAGGGGGATTCAAAGAAGAATTACTTCTGCTTAGGAGGCTCAACAGGTTAGAGTTTAAACCAATTGTGATACCACAAGTAAATACCTATCTCGGCAATCAAACAGTCCCTATGGAAAACCATCAAGACTTCTAAATAAATTTCGTTATTATGGCAACCTTTACATTAAAAAGTATACTTAAAGATGAGAAGAAATGCCCAATATTAATCGCTGGCACCTTAGCTAAGAGCTACTTTCGTTATGTTCTTTAGATCCACAAAGATCCTGTAGAGCTTATGCTAGTAAATAACGCATGAATTCGGAGTAGCTTCCAGTAGGAATGTGGCTTGTTAGAACTTCAATAATGTAACGAAGGGATGTGCGTTTTAAGGGAAAAAAGGCAAACAGTGTCCTCTTCTGCAGCAGACTGCAGCAATTTTGCATGAGGTCTTGTGCTGCTAGCGAAGTTAAGCATTACAACGACGGAAGCATACTCAGTGCAACTGAAGCAATTGGAACATGCATGTATAGCCTGGTAATATGTCCTGTACTGGCCCTATCATATGCAATACAACTTCTGACGATACGCCAATATATGTTATTACTCGACACCATAACCCTGAATTACAGTTTAACTGTCAATTGAAATTCTTCTTCTTGCCTGTTACATCATAAAGAGTTTCTCTTGAAAAATACCAGAGGCCTGCGGTAGTCGAAAGAATCCGGCAAAGCACACAAAAACGTAGAACCACATGCCATTTTGAATCCTTGTGTGGTGAACCAGAACTCGTAGAAATCGTAGCTCCAGTTTCCATTTCAATTTCATCAGCCGCAAAGCAAGCAACGTTAAGAGAGAATGGGCGAATGTCCTCTACAAGACCAGCGCCTTTAGCCTGACATCAAGCAACAAAAAGTGGGGATCAACCGGGGTAGTAAGTACAGAATGACGTTGAGGACGACAGCATTGGGAGAAATCTGATACAACCTGCGTAAAAAAATTAGGATTTCTGAAGTTGTTGCAGTCGCCTAGTAGTCTAGGTAGGTAGTGTGGTTGGGTTATTACACATGAGGCCTCGGTTCAAACCTCCGGGACGGACATTTCCAACGAAAGTATGAAAAAAAATTATTTCGTCGGCGACTTCCCCTCAGCAGATTTCAGACAAAAACTCAGAGAGAGTAAACAAAATTGCTGTGGAAAGTTTTTTAAAAAAAATCTGTCGTTCGGAATCGACATTAAACTGTAGTTGCCGCCATTCGTGTATCAAAATTAAGACACACAACATCAGTGGTGTGAAGAGATAGGTTGTAATCCTAACTAAAGAGAGTTGTAATGCCCAGATACGTATGTACTCCTAGAAATCCTAGCCCTTTTCCATTCCAATTTCATCAGCCACAAAGTAAGCAACGTCAAGAGAGAGAGTTGGAGAATGAGCCTGACCTCAGTCTGGTATGAAAGCAACAAAAAGTGAGGATCAACCGGGGTAGTAAGTACAGAATGACGTTGAGGGCGACAGCATTGGGAGAAATCTGATACAACCTGCGTAAATAAATTAGAATTTCTGAAGTTGTTGCAGTTGCCCAGTAGGTAGTGTGTTGGCTTACTAGACATGAGTTCTCGGTTCAAACTTCCGGGTCAGACATCTCCTTTCATCTCGCTTTCAAAACGGATCTACTTAGCAGAAGACCTATACCTCTCTCTTTAAAATCTTAATGCATGGGAGTTCATTTGATTCCACTTAAGAAATGTGTTTCCAGATTACTCTTCTCTTCTTGTACGTTTCATTGTAAATGTCTTAAGTGTCTTGATGGCTAACAAGCAGAGATACTAACACTAACACTAATAACAACAACAACAATAACAATTACAATAAATATGTACATTTTATGATAAAATTTAAATCCAAAGCAAAAGCTAAGAGACCAAATGGATGAGGTGTAGAGGGTAGAGGGTGTAGTTATAAGCAGTAGTTTATTAGAGATTCAAATTTCAAAATAAGAAGACAACAACGACAACAACAACAACGACAGCAAACAACAGCATTTCTATTTAAAATATTTCAGTTGTAACAAAGTATGTGTGTATCAGTGTATGGTTGTTGGTGTGTTTACTAATTAGAATTGTGATTAGAGATGGCCGACTGTGCTGATGATGATAACGTTGTTGATGATAAATATTTTCTGTGCATATTTTCTAAATACCCAAGGAACATAATTTTCAAATGTTTTTTGGTTTAGATTTACCATTAATTAAGTTTTTGTGTAATAACAATATAAATGAACAATAACAACAACAACAACAATAACAATAACAACAACTATAACAATATAATGACTTTTTACACAACAGACAGGCAGGGAGTCAAGGCAGCCTGTCTATAAGGGAGTCTGCCGCCTGTAATGTATTTCGATTGATGTTTCTAAGGCTGTTGTTGTTTGAAACGGGGCGTCAGCCTATGATTGTGGCATGTTGTGCCAAAAAGTTTCGACAAGAATCTCAAAATTTATTTGCCATTATGCACCACGTGACAGTTATTTCACTATTTTATCCAATTTAACATACCACCTAACAACACCACCACCACCATCACCACCACCAGCACTAGCAGCAGCCTAGTACTCTTGATATCTCAATTTGAATCTCTTACAAGCAAGCAATGCTGTAATGTGTGCTATCAGTTGTCTTACGTATTCATCAACACCACCAACAGCATCTCTACTACAACTACAACAACTATAAATACTCTGGCTGCTGCAGTTACTGTTGGTGTTGTTGTTGTTGTTGTTGTTGTATTTTTCATATGACACATCAAGTATGACACATCATCTCAAATCACAATGTCACAACGTCATTGTCATCGTCATCGTCATCGTCATCGTCATCTTCATCATCATCAGTTTCCTCATCACTGGAGTATCTATTGTTAAATCCACCTTCTAACCTTGTTAGCTTATGTATGTATGTATTTGTATTTCACAGTGTGTGTGTGTGTGTATGCTGTACAGTAACTAAAACTGTGTCTCTATGTTCGTCTCATGTTTATGTTCCCTTAAGGCGTTCGATTAACAACAAAAATATCACCAACGAACAACAACAATAAGGACATTTGCCGATATGAAATGAGAATTTCATAGAGTGTGTGTGTGTGTGTGTGTATGCCTACATATGTATGCCTATGCTTGTGTGTAGAGCTATAAGCTATTAATTAGTAGCGCCATTCATAAGTATTAAATTACTGAAGTTTATACAAGAACAACAAAAAAACGTTAAAAATTAATGACAATTTCTATGAAAAAAGAGAAAAAAACGTGTGCGACTACAGAAAATTAATCTGAAAAACTAACTGAAAAATGGATGGAAAATAGGTTTTCCTTGCTCTTTAATAATAGAAAATGATTAACAAAGTTTAGGACACAAAAAGCAACGCAAAATATCATTATTTTGTCGCAATAATAAATGCATTGAGAAGGTGCCACGCCCATTGTTTGTATATTACTTCAGAAGCAATTTGAAAACTAGCCAATCTTATCTGGAAGACAAAATTATTTCCCCTTTAATTCCATACACCTTTCCCAGCTTTATTAATCGATAGATAGACTGATAAAGGTAGCATAGGCACAGCAGATCGTTAGCTTTCCCTATCACTAACACACTCTTCTTCGCTCTCCAGTAATAAGGCCTTACTTGCTACACTTTATTGGCTCTTCTTCTATCTTAATTTGTTGGCAGAGAGCTGAGCTGTTAGCAGAAGAACCAGAAGGGGTCCTGGCTAAACTATGGACCATGGATTCTCTGTAATCTTAGAAAGAGACAGAAACATGCGGGTTGACGATTTGATTTTTCCGCCCTTGTCAATAATACTACGTTCTCGATGTAGAATTGAACTGTGCTGTAATATTGGTTGGGCCTGAGATTGAGTATCTTTTTTATATGCCGCAAAGCCTACTGTGCTGACCAATTTTCTAACAATATTTTGGGCACTTCATATTAGCGTGTAGAGGATTTAATGTACAGCAGCCAGGCGAAATACTGCCCTGATTCTATACTGTATTCGCCTATAATCTGTTCCCCAATCCTGTTGAACTGACGGACTGCAGAATGCTGTGTGTGGAGGAGCGGTCAGTAAGTATAGCTCCTTACTTAGTAGGCCATAAGCATTCATATCTTGGATTTGAAATACATAAACGCCGTTCAGGTGCCCAATCTGTGTTCGGCCTTGTCTTCCTTATGACAGAATCATTATATTGGGCTTGAGGCGAATTTGAAAGAATTTTTTTTAATAAGGCTGGTTAGGCTTTGTTGTAGTGTTTGCAGTATCCTCTCGAGTGCCATCACATATAATACCGCTCAGGTATGTAAGGAATTAACATACTCAAGCTTTAATCTTTATTTTAAAGTGTTGTTGGGGTTTACTGGTAGTAGAGCCCTGCCGATATTAGAATGCCAGTCCATTTCCAGGTGTTGGAAGAGCTTGAATCTTACAACATTTTCCTTCTCATAAGATTACCGCCATTTTTCCTCAAAGAGAACCTTTTCTTATTCTTTCTTTTCACTCCTGATTAAGCCCTAGCAGTTCCCTATCAAATATCTTTGCTAATTAGTTGATATCTGCTGTATTAAGACATTCATGGCGATATTAACGGTATTCGTGATTGTGTCCATGTTTCTTATTCTCATTTTTCTATTGTTTTTCGTTTCTGTTACATTTTTGACTGCCCTTGCCACTGTTTTTTGATTTTTTTTTTGTTCTCCACTGGCGGTGTTGTTCGTTGTCGTCGTCGTGAAGGTAACACTCTTTTGTCATTTTGTAATGTTTAGTCCGATTTGTGGGTGGGTGGTGCTGCTGCTTGTATTGTAATATCTTTTGTTTTTGTTTTCTGTTTTCTGTTTTCTGTTTAACGTTTGCTAATGTGTTTGTCAGTTTGTCGGATTGTCTTGTTAACTTTTTATTTATGACTGCAAGTGACACACGCTTATCAAAGAAATCAACTTCTACTCCATGTGTCTTGTTCTTGTTCTCTCTCTTTCTATCTTTCTTTCTCTTTCTCTCTCTTTCTCTCTTATTCTGTGTTTAGATTGTGTTGTGATTTTATTTTTTTTTGTGTGTCTTTATAAGAAACTTAAAGCCTCAACAACAGTTTGTGTTGCTGTCTTGCCCTTGCTGATGATGATGATGATGTTGTTGTTGTTGAAGATGATAATGATGGATGAGCATTCATTTGCGAAGGCAATTAAAACAATTTTAATTGAATTGAATTGCATGAAATACTTTCTTGAGATAATTTTTTTTTGGCTTTTTTTTTTTTAATTTGATTTGCTTCAGTAGGCAAATCGAAATGACATGAACAAGAACGATTCTCGTTTTATGGTGGTTGTTCTCATTAGAAATTGAAAAATTCATTCACTCAGTCAGTCAGTCAGTCAGTCAGTCAGTCAGTCAGTCATGCCTGTCGTCATTGTGATGTTAAAACATGTGAAGTGAAAACTAATTTCGTTCGAAACAGGTGGTGTCTCTGTAATCAAAATATTTCCATACATATTCTGCATGAAACATGGAAGAGAGAGAGAGAGAGAGAGAGAGAGAGAGTTTTATGTGTGTGTCTTTGTAGATAGGGTGTTGTAAAAAACATCCATTATGTATGTAAACCTGAGATTGATCGCTTTATTAAGCATTATTTCAGATTAAATGGTGACATGATGTGATGCCCTAACTTTTCTGGGGCGTACAGAGTAAGATTTGTTCAGCCATGCTGTGATAATTTCCTTATTCAGGCAGGGTAAGCTCACGTCACTGTAAATATTTTAAGTGTCTTGAAAACAGCTCGGGTGACTGGCTTGCTCTGGGATAACCGATTCAACGGAAACTTGATCTTAAGCGATGATATAGCCTGTGTTACATTTAAGCCCATTGCATAAGAAAGTGAAAGCCAGAGGTATGGAGACCAGAGCTAGGCAAATGGGAGACGTGATTAATCAGAGAAGCTTGCAAATCTAGAGACTGACAGCCCCCTGGATTGAAGCTTGCTTACTTGCTTAATTGGTCATAACAACCCGATTAACGGATTTCGGCTTGCCGCAACACATCCTTCCAGGCGCCTCTGCTTCTTGTGCGCCTACGCCAGTTGGTCACACCAATCGATGACAGGGCTTCCTCGATTTGGTCCTTCCACCGAATACAAGGTCATCCTCTTCGCCGACTTCCGCAGATCGCCGCATCAAATACCCGTCTCGCCGGAGCATCCTCCTCCATACGAACGACATGGCCGAGCCAGCGCAGCCTCTGGATATTAATACGCTGCACAACGTCTATGTCGTTGAGGCTCATACAGCTCACCGTTGTATCGGATGCGGAAACTTCGCCAACTCGCACTGGACCGATGATCTTACGTAGGACTTTTCTCTCGAATACTCTCAAGGCTGCTGCATCGGTGGTTAATAAGGTCCATGCCTCTGCGCCATAAAGAAGGACGGGTAGGATGAGCGTCTTGTAGAGTATTAGTTTCGTCGCACGGAGAGAGGTCTTTGTTACTCAATTGCCTATGGAGACCATAGTAGCACCTGTTGGCAAGAGATCCTGCGCTTGATCTCCAGACTGACATCATTTTTGGTAGTAACGCGGAGCCATGATAGATGAATTCCTTGACTACATCAAAAGTATAGTTATCGGCCGTCGGAAAATGTTTCGCATTGAGGCAAATATTAACAGTGCCTGAAATAATTTGAAGGCTACATGCTCTTGTAAGGGAGAAGGGAAGGGAGCACTCTGTCATACACAGACACGGGGATGTTCGTCCATAGAGTGGAATATTCGAAATCCATGAGGAAATTTGTTGGTATCTTCCAAACTCAAGTTTTCGCCAACGAAAAATGTCCAAATTAAACAGGAAATGAAAAGTTTTTGGGGGCGTGGCACTCCTATGAGACACTCAGGTCGTCACCACACTGGAGATTAGTAATGCAGTGTTTGAACAAGTGACTAAGCAGGGGAAATAGAATGCCTTTTGCTGGATCTAAGGCCTTATGAACATTTTAGGCATTTAAAAGGCAGATGTACTTGCCAAGAGACTAGAGTTTGTACCATTGACGAGGCCGGAACTATTTTATCTTTTCAGTCTCTTCTGTTAAAGGATAGTATTGCTGTGAGTGAGTTAATATCCAAAGGCTCTGTAATGCTGCGGTATAGTAGCCTAGGGATACTAACTGGCCTTTTCACCGGGCACTGCAGGCTCAATACAGGCACTTATCTAGAATAGGGATTGCCTCAAGCCCAATATAATGATTCTGTGATAAGGAAGATGAGCCCAAACACAGACTGGGAACCTGAGCGGTGTTAATGCATTTCAAAAGGAAGGAATGAACGGCCTTTCAAAACCAAGCAATGAATGCTTATGGCGTACTAAGTAAGGATCTATACTTACCGACCCACCCCCAACACAGCATTCTGCAGTTCGTCAGGGCAACAGGATTGGAGAAGAAATTATAAGCGAATCCGGTATAGAATAAGGGCAGTATTTCAACTGGTTGCAGTACTTTAGGTCCTCTAAACGGAAATAAAAAGTGTCCAAAATATTGTTAGAAAATTGGCCAGCACAGTAGCCTTTGCGATACCTTACACTTTTGCTTATAAGCAATCAATACTATACAGGGTGTGCAAATGTAATTGATAAACAGTATCCTCAAGGGATTCAAAAAGTTTCTTTATTTCCTGAAGGACATACAGTAGGGTGGCACTGTTTAAAGCTTGTCTATAAATAACTGGAGTTTTAAAGCGTAAAATTTCAAGTTGATTAGAAAATTTCAATTTTAATTAAGGACGACTTTGTAATCCTTTTCGCCTACGGTCTCATTGCCATTATTGTTGTTGTTGCAATTATTAAGAACATAAAACAGGAAAACACACGCCTAAAACGTGAATTTTCTCTGTGATTCTTAATTACAATTTAAAAAATCACAAGAGAAAGAGAAACAAAAAAAAAAAAAGAAAAGAAAAACGAATTTAAATGCATGAGGCTTAGGCGTGGAAAAACTTTCTATTTTTTTTTGGCAAAACAAAGAATTTAATTTCAACACGTAATTGGTGTTGCTGTTGTTGTTGTTGTTTTCGTATACAAAAAAAAAAAGTGGAATAAATAATGACTTAAAAAGGAACCTAAAAAATCAGACACACACACACACACACACACTCACACACACACCTACATCCACAAAACGAGTTAACGAAGTGTTAAAAAATTTTTTTGTATGCAACATATACGCGTGGCACGTAGTAAAAGAGAGAAAAAAAACTGAAAATTCTTTTGAAAAGAGAAAGAACAGAACGCCCAGGAAATGAATACAAAATTTTGACAGACAGACAGACAGACAGACAAATGAAAGCGTCTGTCAGTCAGGTGGCGTTGAGGTGCAGAGGTAAAACAGAAATGGAACGCGACATAATTATAAAGATTTTAAGAAAATTATGTTGCTTAGCAACGCAACACTAATAGAGAAAGCTGTACGGTAATGATACGAGGGTGGTAGTAAAATTAAAAATTAGAAAAACTTGATAAACGATTGGCCATTAATGAAAAGAGCTACCGGCTCTGGGTGTTGGCTAGGCAAACAATTCTTAACTTCAAAGATGCATCGAAGTTATGGCATAACGCTGGCAAAAACTAGCCTAAGCTAGCCGCAGTCTAAGTTCAGAAATGTTGTGTTTTTGTCTTTATCAGGATGCCCTCGTAACTTAAAGCAAGCAAGAGCTTCTAAATGTTTTTTCGTTCTCAAATGGAAAATATGCATAAAATTATAACAAAAAAGCAACAACAACAACAACAACAACAACAACTACAAAAAGAAGAAAGAAAATTCATAAGAAGAGTGAACACAAAACACAGGAACATACCGTCAAAGAAAGATAGACAGACTGCCGGGACAGACAAGTCTGCCATAAGTTATCCACTCGTCGTTAGGTTGTTGCTGCTATTGTTGTTGAGCGGTTTTTTTTCGCGCTTTATTGAAAGGCTGTGCACGAAAAAGAATTTACTTTTCAGTCCTTTATGTTCAAAGGGTACCGCACTGCTTTGAATAGGTCTGCCGAACAGCAGAAGGCTCTGTAATTAGACGGAAACTTCGCCGCGGAAAATATCGAAACGATGGTATACACCTCGGGTGGATACAATGCCCCCGCGAATAATGATGCAACCTGATGATGAGCATGTCGTAGATTACATTACCTTGCGTGAGTATCAACTCGAAGCCATACATTTGGACTTGACTTTCCTCTTGGTTAGTGGTCGGATACTATCTGAACTCCTTTATGAAGTAAAGGTAACCCCGCACTGAGCTTCTGCTCTTTTCGCGAAACGGGCTTATACCCAACCACCATGTTGTTCCTTAAGGTGCCCTCGGCTTAGCTAGGCGAATGCAAAGCTCAGGGGCTGCCGACACTTGTGGTGCCAGAAATAAACCTCCGAACAGACTTCACACTCTAATCTGCTTTCAGCTGTAATGCTGCGATATGGTATCCTGAGGATAGTAACTGGCCTTCTGAAAGGGCACTGTAGGCTTAAAGAAAACTTCTTTAGAATATTGATCGCCTCAAGACTGCTCATGAAGAAGAGTTTGTGATGAGGGAGCGAATCACTAGAACACGTATTTGGAATCTATGCGGAGATAATGCATCTCAGAACGAAAAGTAAGGAGTTATCCCTGACAGCAAACAGGCTGCTGAAGTTTGTCAGTGTAAGAGGACTGGGGGAGACATTATAGGGACACTCTAGTACCTCTACATGACCATATCAAATGGTGTGATTGCAATGAGCTAGGGAATGTAAGGAGTTCAAGGGAGAAAACCTTTCTTCTCTCTCTCTTTACATAGGCAATGTTTGCCCTTCATTTGCTTTTGTTGTTTACAATCAGGGCAACAATTTATATTCCCTTTAAAAACTAATAAAACAGTTAGTCTGTGTACATTCTTTAGAAGTAGAATAAGCAACAACAACAACAACACTAAGCTCATAAATATGCAACAAAAAGAGAAGACAAGGAGATGGAAATATAAAAACCAACAAAATTTGTCACACATTCAAAGAATATTAAAAAAAATTCACAGAGAAAGAGAGAAACCAAAAGGGGCAGAGGAACAGAGAAGCACAGGCGTAAACAAGGTGATGCGCGTTTAAACAATTTCTTTATGTTTTACGATGATATTTACACGCACTTTACCTTTAACTGGCACACACGCAAAAAGCAACAAATCTTTCTACTTTAATCAACAACAACAACAACAACAATAGCAACATCATCATCGTTATCATCATCACCATCACCATTAGCATGAACAAGATTTTTATGTTCATCATACCTGCTGCTCGGGTTAGGATAAATGGTTTGGGATTTTTCCCTCAATAGATATCGCCTTTTACGCACCCTGGTGAACAATTATACTCCAATTTGTAGGAATGACAACGACGAGTCTAAATTGAAAATGAAATTGAAATTGCCAAGTTACGCACTCTTTGAGGGAGAGACAGACAGACAACCGAAACTGCTTTTTGGTTAATCAGTGAAGGAAGAAAAAGGGTTCTTCCCTTCTGGCACTTCCTCTCTCTCTCTCTCTCTCTCTCTTCCTGTTTTTCTTGAACATCTCAAAGATTTCCAGAGAGGTGGCACATACAAAGGAAACCTTTTTTTTCCCAAAATTTTATGCAAATTTCTCTTCATGTTACCATGGCTTTCTGTTGAATGTTAAGGCATGAGAAGGGGGAGCTGGTAACGAGGCTGTTATTCGTTTATATTTAGTCGGTAGTCGGTTTATAATTTATGATAATTGGTTTGCTGTTGCTGTGCTGTAGTGTTGGTATAAATATTTACACACACACATATACATACACCTACACGCATTCTCATACACATGCTGTGTGGTTGCCAGAGAATGCTGCTTCAAACATATTTTGTTTGCGGATTTCTTTATAAATTTTTGATGAATTTTGTTTAGAATTTAAAGGTTTATTATGTGTGTGTGTGTGTGCGTGTGCGTGTGTCACGAAAACAGTTATTTAAAGATATAGACACCCACACAAATGCACAGAGAGGGAGAGAGAGAGAGTGACACATTTCCATCATTTCCTTTATTTTAATGGCAGGCGTAGGAGAGATGGGAACATAGGAGGAGGAAAATTCAGTTGCTTTACCTTTTTTTTTTGCCGTAATGAGGTGTTTAATTCGTCTCCACCTCCCCCCCCGTCCCAAAAAAGAACGATAAAATCTCAACACATTTATTGGGGAACATTTGCATTACCACCTCATGCTGGGT
The DNA here is from genome assembly GCA_005959815.1 of Sarcophaga bullata. NCBI lineage: Eukaryota > Metazoa > Arthropoda > Insecta > Diptera > Sarcophagidae > Sarcophaga > Sarcophaga bullata. The sequence goes on along the minus strand of QOCX01000425.1, from coordinate 49,399 downwards.
GGCTCTAGATTAAGACACAAAACAAATTAGTTTCAAGCAAATTGTGTAACGACAAACATTAGGGCCAAGGTAAGATAAATACGAGGTGAGTTCAAAGGTTATGGTTAATTAGAAATAATACTCTCTGGCAGCATGTATTTGGTGTTGTGATAAGGAGTAACGCTTACTGATTGCCTTCTAGTCTTTCTGAAGAGACGTGGTTACTTGATTTTGATGCTCAAGCGATGGAACACAGCGGTCTTACGTGAGGATGTAGTGTGGAAAAAGTGACTCATTTCGGAAATAGTATATGAAAGGGTAGCAGTGTGATAGCCTTCTTAAATCAAGGCTCACTTAAACCCTCATGTGAGACCACGATGTAACAGAACAAACTTACAAGCCTTAATTAACCAAAATTGATAATCAACATGAGAGCTTCGCATTTAAAGCAACACGCCCTGTAAATTTAGCTGAAAACCTACCCGCCTATTGAATTTAGACGATCCAATATCCAGCTTCTTTAGTCTTCCTTTATTGAGAAAAACTAAGCCAAATGAGAGAAACCCATGGTGAGCGAGACACCGGTATTGGAAGCAAGCGGAAGTTTTTTCGCATGCCTGTGCTGTTTATGCCATGGACTTGTGGGAACAGATAGAGCGAGGGCGGTGTCCCCACGATTTAAATAATTGATAGGCACGCTTACTATTTAATTTGGGCGAGAGGTGAGTTCTGCAACAAAGACTAAAGTCTTATCCAATAGACAGTCTAACAGAGGTAAAGGGTAGAGATGCATAAGTGGATGCGGTGGTATGCGGTTCTAGCGAGTTCACGAACCTCATTATTACCCGGAATATGGCTGTGAGTCAATCTCGCAAGAGCCAATCAAAAAAGTCGCTGCATAGGCCAACCTGGTCAGATCAAACATAACATAATTGGTCATTACAACCCTTCAGTCAGGAGTACGACCAAGCTTCTCTTAACACTTATGTTGTGTGCGTTAATTTTATACATGAGTGGCGGGGCCTACAGTTTAAAGTCAACTCCGAGCGACAGAGTTTTTGCCAGAAATCTGTTGAGAGGAAGTCGTCGAAGAAATATTTTCATATTGTCGTTTTGATGTCTGATCTGGGGTTTGAACCATGGCCTTACGTCTAATAAGCCAACACACTATCTACTGGACTACAGCTACTTAGGCCAGACCAAAAGAGATTGATTTCAAAACATGTTAGAAATGCTAACAGCCAACAGCCGACTTATGGCCATTACCACGGCTTCAAATTTAGTACAGTATTCTGACAGGTCAAGGGATATTTTAAATTTTAAAGCTCTTTTCAAGTTCACAACCATCCAAGTCGATGAGATTAATAAAAATCCTTCTCATGCGCAGCGTAGATTTTGTCTATTATGAGCACAGTTTCTTCTCATATTAAAAACCCTTCTCTCCTTTAGTCTTTGACATCTCCAGAAGAAGAAAAGCCCCTCATTTCTACTGGTTGCCTCTTGTTTAATATTTAATTGCCAATAAAAAAAGGAAAGGAAATCAATTTTTTTTATTTATTTATTTATCCAGTTTATCTTCTCTCTCTCTCTCTCTCTCTCTCTCTCTCTCTCTCTCTCTCTCGTCAAATTAATTGTGTGTGATCCTTTAATTTATTGGAATTTGTTTGTGCAAATAAAATCCCAAACTAAACGTTTTATTTGCACAAATCTTAGCTCATAAATACCAAGATTAATTATTGATTTATGCTTCTTCACATTTTATTGGCAAAAGTTTTTGAAAAAATAAAAAGGATTTCATTCCTATATCTATCTCTCTCTCACTCTCTGAGCTTACCTTCTAATACTCTCTATACAAACATACCTAGGATTCAATGTGACATAAAAGATTAAAAGCGTGTGTTGTATGCATGTCTGAAGGTGGTATTTAAGCATGTGTCATAAGAAATTATCATCTTAAACGTCTATATGAACACTCAAACAAACATAATCAATCGTTAACAGGTTATTCATTTAATGGTTTTACATCCTGCTGGTCTGGCAGGTCTATCGTACGCTGAATATCTTCCTTATAAAGTATGATTAACGAAAATATATCGCTTAACAAGCGAAGAATGCTTACAAATATCTACGGATTACACTCGCCATGATCCTCGTATTGTGCAAGGGAAACCCCACCATTATAAATAAATTTGGGGAGATTGAGAGCCTTAATAGTGTGGTGGTCAGGCCTGATTTTGATGCATGCAGTTCTGAAAATATCACTCATGCTAGAGAAAGTGACGGGGATCATTATTATATGCCGGTTTCAAGGTTAATTCAAAGCATTTAAGCTAATCTTGCTGCTCATTACAAAGGATTCGCTCGTCCATTCATTTACAGTCCGATTCACTCTAAAACCGGCACATTCTGTTTGAGGTCTACAGCAACAGCCTTTCAAAACTAATTTTCTGAATAAAATTTTCTTCCTCGACTGAAGTTAATTTCTCGCTGGTATATTCGGTAGCTACGTCTTTAAGTACAATTGTAGTATATGGGGCTCGAAGGACCATTCCTCTTCTCCTTCTTTAACGGCTAAGGTCTTTGGCATAAATTAATTACCACGATCCAATATAGTATTCTTTTAGAGATTCGATCAAGCTCTTCTCCCTCTTTGCAAGCCTTTAGTTAGGTTTACAACCTAGCCTCTCACACCATCACAACATAGGTGCATAAATTGTAACCATGAGTGGCTGGATATACAGCCTGTAGCCGATTCTGAGATTTTTGAGAAACATTTCATGGGGCAATTCCCTATTATTACACCTCGACGAGTGTTTGCCTAGAAAGATTGCTGAGAGAAAGTTGCCGAAAGGAATATTTTTTTCGTATTTAGTTTCGTTCGAGATGCCTGGAGCTGTAGTTTGCACCAAGGGCTCTCGTCTAATAGGCTAACACACTACCTACTAGACACACTACCTACTAGACCTAGGCAACACTGAAAGCAGAGTTTCATACAATTCGGAGGGTTATGATCCTAGGATAATCGACTTTCTTGTTATGCGTTTGAAGATTATAAACTGGACGCCATGTGTACTCAACAGATATAGCCACGAGCCATAAAATTTTGACCGATTTTGGCTTTATTACGAGAGCAGTTTCTAGGAGTAGCAGTTTCTCGTTTATGGCGACATCTATTGATCACCAACAAGAGCCATCAGAGATGTACGAGAATCAACGAGTTGTTGACACTACGTGACCAACCCATTCTGTACTTGCGTTTGAATGAAGGAATGGATAACCCTTTAAGATTATTTAAATTGAAGAAATTCAGTTTTTCTTTTGCTTTACACCACTCCACTCCACTGTATCATAATAATTTTGAATATTTCGTGATTATAATTCTTATTTGTGGTTGTATGTGGATGGCTGGTTGGCTGGCTGGCTGGTTGGCTGTCTATTTATTTATGTAAATGACGATTAAATCAACGTAAATTGATTTTAATTGTCGGAATTAAATTGGTACCAAGAATATGAATATTTTCAACGTTTTTCTCAGCAGTCGATGGTGTCTGTCGTCTTTCAGAGGCCTGGTTACATTGATTTCGGTATGGAATTCTTTCTCTTTTTTTCTTCGTCGCATAATAACACTTGTGGTTGAATATTGTATTGGTTGTTGTCGTTGAATAAGCTGAATTTTAAATTAAATGCTACAACAACAACAACAACAGCAACAATAAATAATAACTTATACCAGAGAGAGAGAGAGAGAGGGAGAGAGTAAGTAAATTCATAAGAAAACTGAAATACAATTAAAAATATCATCATCATCGTTTAAAATATCGTTTAAAATACCGTTTAAAATACCGTTTAAAATTAAACCATAATTATTATTGTTGTTATGCTTTCTCTTATTCTCTCTCACTCTCTTCTGCACTTGCTCCTCTTCCAATCTCTTGCTTTCCTACCGTTGTATTCTTGCTGTATTATTATTGTTAATTTACCCCACGTGTGCATGTGTATGCGGGAATGTTGAAATGAAACAAAAATTACCGTTTAAATATTTATGTCAGCCATATTATTACGGTAAATTCTGTTCACAATTCGTGTAATTGTTGTGTGGCATGTCATACTTATTTATTATGCTTCTGCTGCTGTTGCTGTTGCTGCTGCCGCCGCTGTCGTTCCTATCTGTTTAAACCTTTTAATGTTAAAACGTCCTTTAAGTGACACCTTTTAATTTCATGTGTCTCTCTCTCTCTCTCTGCCTCCCCCTCTCTTTGTCTGTGTTGCCGTTTTCTGTCACTTTTTGATTGAAGTTGTTCTCATCATTTCTAATTTATGATTCCTTTTTATCTTCTTCTATTCTTTTTTTTTTTTGTGTGTTTTTTTCTTGTCATTGTTTTGTTTTTGTTTTTCAAACGTTTGCTGGTCGTTTTCGTACATCAAAGCCATGTTAATTATGGTTGTGTTCTGTTCTGCTCTGTTGTGTTGTGTTCTTATGTCACCCGCATGTTGTCTTTTTCAAATACAAATACAAAGTCGTTGTTGTTGTTGTTGTATCGTATTTGTTTAAATTCAAATCCTTCTTTAAATACAAACGGAAAAAAACCAGAGTTTAAGAGTAGTTTGTTTGACAAGTTAAAAGAAATGCCGGAAAGTCACAACGGATTCTTATTCACATTGAATTGAGGTTAAACTCAGGGGGTTTAATGGCCTTTTAAAAGCGGAATGGATTCAATAGAATCTGAAGAATAATAGCAGAAGTAAAAAATGCATAAGAACTGCCTATAAATTGGGGTTTAAGCTCTTTAATTAGGCAGTGCTTTTAAACAAAGTAGTTTAAATGAAAGCTTTCAGGCGACTTGTAATTTAAATTCAGACTGTCTGGTCTATGACCAAAGTCCATCAACATGTTAGTCATTAATTTTTTTCTTTAAACGTCTCTATCAGTTGTTAACATGCTAGGGGCCGGCATTATCAAGCTTTCGGCTTTCTGCAAAGACCTTTTCTACGAATAATAATTCTTCTAGGCATTAAGATGCCACAAGGCATCAGTATCTCCATGTTCTTGTTATATAACCAGCTATTGTAGTAAGTTCTAGAATGATAGGGTTGCCATTTTATATGAAAAGGCATTGTTGTTGAATCAGAAACTTTGCTTATTGAATTCTACATTTTCTCAAGAGCTTGTTTAGCCAGCAATTGCCATTACATTCGTAGTTTGTAATACCCCATCTTAGGGCTTCGAATGGCTTATTTAATGGGGAAAATAAAGTCTTCTTTTTCCCTCTTTTTGTTATTAAATTTTGTATTAAAATCTGTCCCCTTTTAAATTCGTTTCCCTTTAAAAAAGAAATTCTAAACAAATTTCTTAGGAATTCTCTTTTATTATTTGCCTATTCACGGTATTCTTAAGCTAATAATTTACATTTGAAATGTAAAAGACGAAAGAGTTCTCTTCGTTATCGTGTCTGACTTCCAAAGAAAACTTCTTTCAAATAGAACTTTAACTTGGGGTTCCATTTGGTTGTTGTCTTCTCTCATTCATATCATTACAACAACAACAACAACAACAATAATAATAATAATAATAATCGTTGTCCTCAAGTACTACTGACTTTAGAATCCAATTGACATACTTTGGCACACAATAATTAACATACTTTGGGGCTGCAGACCCCTCTGCAAAAATAAAGTTTTGACCTCCAAAGGAAACGACAACATAAAAAAAAAAACAAAAACAAAAAAAACATAATAAAACACACAGCAAAGAAAACGAAATGAAATGAAAGTAGAAAAATTACACAAAAAAAAAAAGAAAAAAACGAACCCCATCTTGTAATTGCTGCCACAATTGTAAATTCATTCAGTTTTTCTACACTCTACTGGCGTATTCTTGTATTTGATATTGGTGTGTATAAGTAAGAAAGAGAGAGAGAGAGAGAGAATGAAAGAATAAAGGCTACTCTCATGTTTATGCTTCCGTTACGTTTGCTGTTTCTGTTGTTGTCTGTTGTCTGTTGTCTGTTTATTGTACTCGCAAGTTGTTCAATTCACTTTTATTGTGTGGATATTTTTTGTTGTTGTGTTGTTGTTGTTGTTGTTGTTGTTGTTGTTGCTTTTGTTGTTGTATGGTTTAACAAAGAGTATTTCCTTAAAATCGTCATCATAGTCATCTGCTTTGCAGTATTGTATAGAAATTAGACAGTGTGTGTGTCCTACATACACACACACACACACACACACACTTGCACTAATACTCGCCAACATACAAAAACTAGAAATGAAATTAAAAAAAAAATACACACACACATACACGTTCATGCACACATGTTAACAATTCTAATGTGCCTCTGTGGGTTTTATAGTGCTTACCACTACGAAAACATGCAATGTTGTGTATGTGTGCGTGTGTGTGTTATAAGGACATGTGCGAAATTTTTGGTTTACGAAACTAAAAATATTTGCAAAATTTTTGTCCAAAATTGTTTCCTATTTTTTTTGTTTTTTTTGTTGTTTTTTTTTTGCTCGATAACAGTGACGTTTGTTTATTTTTATTTATTTTCTAGGTTTCGTTGAAACTTTAATTTCCTTCAACTTGCCATTGTGTATGCAAAACGGCAATGCCGTTCAGTGATAACTGAACGATTCTTACTTTTGAAATGCTTCACAGGCACAGTCTTTAATGTAGCCACACAAAAACAATCTAATGCTCCAGCAAGTTCCACATTAAACTTCTTAATCAAGCACTCAACCAGCCTATCTTCGTCGCGGTGAAAGGCTAGGCTGTTTTAATTGATGCGTGAGTTGGACTTTTTTGGGGATAAGGAGATGCAAAATACTTCACAGTGAGCCATAAGGTAACCCCAAATGCATTTTTACCAACAGAAACAATATTTTGATCAATGTTTACATTGTGATAATACATATATATGCCTTGATCCCACGTGTTATCCTTACACAAAAGTTAGGTTATGTTGACCATAATCACCTCTTAACAGTTGAAAAGTGCTTACGTTTCAATCACTAGCCACAGTAGCCACATTTTAACAATTTCTACAGGTTTTTCGATAAACTTCCACGCACACTACCACTTGCTGTTTATTTTTATCCTCCACTGTAATGCTATTTGATAAGCAAATTTTGTGTTGTTGTTTGTTTTCATTTGGAGTTCCTACCGCAATGCATGTTGGCTTGCAAGTGTTCTTCTACAAAAGCATACAGTTTGGTTGCATAAATGAGTCTGCGAGTGGGAGTCTGTGTGTGAGTGTGAATTTCTCCAAAAAAAAAAAACAAAAAAACAAAAATTGTGTGTTAAAACCAGTTTAAGTTGTACTCGTTGTCAAAGCTTCTCTTGTGTTTTTTTCTCTCTTTTTTCTTTCTATTTTTTGCTTTTCGTTAACGTTGATGTTACTGTCGTACAGTGTTGCTGTTGTTGTTGTTGTTGCTCTAAACAATAGTCGTTGTTGGTTGGTTGTTGTTGTTGCCATTTTATACAGTACAGTATTGTTGTACTGTATGCATTATTTATCAAGTTGTTACATTTGTGGGTTTTACGGTTTCAGCACATTGTTGTTGTTTTTGCTATTGCAGTTGCTTTTGCCGTTACTGTTGCTGTTACTGTGTGTTAAAACAATTCGAAAAAAGACTGTGTGTGCCATTAGTGTTTGTAAGCGACAACAACAACAACAACAACACTAAAAACACTGAAAATAATGGCAAAACAACGAAAATCAACTTTAAATACGATGGCACGTTATGCGAGCATACAACAGTAAATACACTCAAGAAAAAAAAAAAATAGAAAAAAATTGAAAAAAAATTGGAAATCATGAGAGCAAGAGTAAGACAGAGAAAGTTGTTTACTTTTATTTGTTTCTTTATGGTTTTTGTTTTTAAGGTTATTTTTGTTTCAATTCAAATAAAAAAAATTTAAAAAAAAAAGAAAAACAAAAACAAAAACAACAAAAATAAACTGAAATAGTGAATAGTGAATTGAGTAAGCATAAGTACAGGAGAGCAAGAATTTCTCTAAAAAAAATATTTACTTGCATAAGTAAGCATGTATGTATGGAGGGGTGTGTGTGTGTGTGTGTGGGTTAGTAAGTGTTTATGTTGATTTTCATGTAAATTTTTGGGTTTTTCTTCTGTCTTTTGCTGCTAAAATTTTATTTTTTTCCCGTTGTCTTGAAGAAGATAAAACAATAAAAAGAAAAGAAAATCAATGACATATTTAACTGGGTCAACATTCACTATTTTATGTAAAGTGTGTATGTGTGTGGTTGTTGTTCCTTTCTCTCTCTCTCTCTCTCTTGGTTTTTATATTATTATTGTGCATTTATTTTTGCTTGTTTGTCTTGAATAATGATCACAAGCGTAAATTATTATCATTACTTGCCTGAATGCTTGCTCTCTTACTTCTTATTGTGTGTGTGTGTAAGTGTGTATGTGTGTATGAGAGAGTACATCTATTTGTTGCCAAGAGCTATAAAACATTTCTATTTACATTTTGTATGCATATGCGTGTGTTCTTAATGTTCATTTCCAATTAAAAAGCTTTCAAGGAAATGTCCAAAAAAATGTTTTTTTTGTTTTAATTTATCACCAGATATTTCGGATATTTTTTGACTTTTAAAAACCAACAACAACAACGACAACAACAACAAGAAAAATAATATTTTTGTTCAAATATTTCTTTTTTTTTTTCAATAATTTTTCAAGGCATAATAAATATTCTTGTTTTGTTTTTTTTTTTTGGATTTAATTTCATTTAAATTCTTAAGTAAAATACAAAGAATTTTCAATACGAAACAAGAAGCAGAGAAAACGTTCATAAATAATTAATTTTGCAAAATAGCTCAGGCTTAAACAGTAATTGTTTTGTGCATATTCTACAATTTAAATTATTAAAATCATCTTTAAAAATAAAATTGATTTTCTATATTAGTATGTGTTGTAACAAGGTCTAGCAGGTTCAATTATTCTTTTATAATCCACAAGAAGTTTTTTGAATTTGCCAATGCAAGTTATCGATCAAACCTAAGAGGATTTCCTGAAATATTACAGCTACTGCATTACATTTTTAACGCTATAAAGTCCATCTTTCACTAGGGAATTATAAAGCTTTCTCGAGTTACATGAACCTTTGTCCACATCAACAGTGATACTGTCTTCTCTGCAGTTTTTCAATGTTTAATGCAGAAGCTGTGCCCCAGTGTTAGATTCCTTAGTTCCGTAATGGTTCCATTATTCTGTAGGGATTTTATATTTCAAGCTAGGCATAGATCTCGAATTTAAGAACCACATTAGTCAATCGGTTTGAGTTTAATTTGATTTATTTTAACTTCAAAATGGTTGCAGGGAAGTAAAGTCGCCAAAGCAAATGCATTCTGAAGTGTTTTTCAATTTTATGCTGACAGCTGTCATATTTCCCGGGAATAAAACTATTCTGGGTGCAATTGAGCTTAATTTTCAGTTTGTTAATGTAATTTTTGTAAACAAAAGATGAAATCTAGCCCGTAATAGATGTATGCAGAATACGCTTGACCTCTGGACTCTGGTACATACATCTGGAGACTGACAATGCCTTAAAACGATCGCTCTAGAAGCTTATTAACGAGATCGGTAAAGAGACAACTGTATCTTCATCTCAGTAGATCTCCTACAAAACCTCTGAGAGTAAAATGTCATAAAAAGTTTCTCAAAATTCAATCATTCGGACGTTAAATGGCATGTCCCATGTGCTAAATTAACCCATATAAGATGGCTGTTGTGAGAAGCTAGGTTAGGATACTAACTAATAAGTTTTAATGACCAATTAGGTAACTAAACAAGTACTACCTTCGTTTGGCCTTTATAATGTCGTCTAAGTGAAGTTCTTGCCAAGCTTGGCAATTAATTGAGATTTTTTTCCAGGTTTTTCCATATTTGGGAAGTTTTTTTTTTTTTTTTGTTAATATTTCGGGAATTACTTTGTCTAGACTCGCTAAATTCTTCTCTTTTAGCTGTTAAAGGACTAGTTTTACAGCTGGGTGTAGAAATTGCATGAGGTATAGTGTATACTTCAGTTAGCGAACATATTTGATCGTATCTTAACGATATTAGCAGGATCATAAGTTGATTCATAGCTAACCAGACATTCTGCTCAGATGCTCGTAAAGGACGTCTTCAGTTAATATTAGAAGTGATGAACGAATGTAGGGTCTTGTAAGGCCGTTCAATTGACATTCTAAGCAAGCGAGTTAAATTTTTTTATTCAACTGAGATCGGGTTTGAAGCTCTTGCCCTTAAAATTTCTCTCATTGACATTATTTGCACAATTCCAATGAGTTTTTTTTTTTTGTTGCCAGAGGATGTATTTCAAAGCTAAAATTCATTAAAATAATGTAGAACTAAAGCTTTGAGAAACAATATTCCACATAAAGATGCTGAGCTACAGAAAATTTGTTTCAAAACTAATTTCCTTTTTTAAAATATATTTTCAAATTGAATTTCCAAAAAGAAAGTCATGTCATGTCATGTCATGTCATGTGTGTTTCGAATACCCTGTTGAATGCATATTTAATTATATTGTAGCATACCGCCAGGGATATTAAAGAAAAACAATTTTATTTCAAAAGAAAATTCTAACAACGACAACAAATTTTTTTTTTTATAGTTTTTAAATTGCTCTTTAGCTTGAGCTACACACTTCAATTTAATTTCATTACTCTTCTATTTTATAGCTCTTCTACTCTTTTTTTTTTTTTTTTTTTGATGGCAAAAGAATACAAAACTTTCAGAGAACTTAAAAAGAAAAAACTAGGGAAAGAAAAAAACATGGAAACGGAAACTGTTTTTTCAGAAATTAATGTCACACACTTGTAACTTTTTCTTTTCAAATTACTTTTCTTAGTGTGTATACGTTTTTTTATTACTCTTTTTCGCTCTTTCGCTCTCTCTTTCTCTCTCTCTCTCTTTCGCTCTCTCTCTCTCTCTCTGTCTTAATTTGTTGCTCAATATATTTAATTGAAAATCTCTTTGACTCGCTCTTCTAGGAGCTTGGGGAGACAAGTTTAATTAGTTAGTTAGTTAGACACAGCCAGCCAAGCTAGCTACTTTATCCACCTTTTAGTTTATTAAAACAGCAAAAACAATTAAACAATAACAATAACAAAAACAAAAACAGTTACAACAATAACAGACAGACTCTACAACTGCAAACTGTACCCTCTCTCTGGTTTAAAGAGTAAGTAAGTATGACTGGCTTTATTGAATCGTTTTTTTTGGTTTTTTTTTTGTTGGTTTTTCTATTACAATAGAGACAGACTGTAAGTAACATATTTTACAAGGAGAGTGTAATAATAAAAACAATAACAATAACAACAAGAACAACAGCAGCCATGATAACAACATCAATATCAACAACTACTACAACAACAGGTGCTAATTAAAAATGTTGTCGCCCCATTAAATCCATTTAATGGGCTTTTGCTGTTCTGTTTGTTTGTTTTTTGTTGTTGTTGTTGTAGTTGTATTACAAAATATATTACTTGGTACAGGCAACATAAATAAATGGATGAGTGGAGAGAGCAAGAGTGAGAGTAAGAGTGAGAGTGCAAGCAAAAAAAAGGGTTTTTTTTCTTGCCTGGCATATTGTGTTCAGTTTTAAGAGGCTTTAAATGTTCTCATAAAAATTTCTCCGTTAGACAAGTAAATAATGTTTGTTTGTGCAGTATTACGAAATATCTGTTGTTGTTGTTGTTGTTGTTGCTGTTGTCTGTTTTCGTTTTTTTTCGTTTTTTGTTTGTTTATTCTTTATTTTAATTCCTTGGCTCTTGGGAAAAATCCCATTATTTTGAATTAAACTCTATAAACCGTTATACTGCAGTAGCATAAAACGAAACCTACAAAAACATATTTGTAACAACAACAACAACAACAACAACCACACACTCAAGAGGTTCAAGTTCACTGTTGAACATTTTAATTTCTTTGCGTTATTTGTACACTCTTCTTTAAGGCCTTTTGCTTCTTTCAAGTGCTTGTTCTGTTAAAGACAAAGGGAGAAGGGGGGGGGGGGGTGGTTGTAAATTATTTTAATGAGCGGAGAGTGGGTTATTAAAGTGTTTAATAATGCGGTTGTTGTTTTATTTGTTCTTGTGTTCATTCTCATGTTCTTTTATTCGTTTTTTTTTGTTTTTGTTTTTATTCTGTTCTTGTTTACATTCTTGAGTAATAGGATTAAAGAGAAATTAAAGATTAAAAGCAACGGAATTACTAATTTAAGGCTTAAAAATCTTTGCTTTTTCTTAGTCCGTTTCGTTTCGTTTCGTTTCGTTTCGTTCATTCATTTTTATTTAATTTTCTTTTGGCATTGCTTATGCTTGAAAACTCAAATAACGGATTATTTAAGATGGCAGCTGAAGTTAAACAAAAGCCCTACTGTTTCCCGTTGTTTTTTTTTTCTTCTTCTTCTTTTTGTTAAAAGCATCGTAGGCCTTAAGACAATAATTAATTAATTTTATGGCAAATAAATTTGTTTAAAAGAAACACAAGGATTGGATTGAACAGAAGAAAAAGGAATGAAGAGACTCTGCATTACAAATCACACAATTTGTAATTAATTCCTTGGGAAGTCGCATTCATTGACAGTTTTTTTTTTAAACTGAAGAAGAAAGAGAAGGAAAAAAAATGCAGAATAAAGAATTAAAAAAAATAAATCCAGAAAGACGAAAATGGGTCATTAAAATCATGGCTTTCTGTATGCAAACAAAGGTTTTCACATTCAAAATTATTTTTAAAACAGGCTTCTTTCGCTTGTTATTAACCCTTTCAAAGGGTTTTCAAAAGCTAAAAAAATTAAGATGCTCAAATCCCTCGCCCAAATAATCCATTCCCATTGGTATCCCTAGCGGGAATGTTATTAAAAACGAACATGTAGCACAGGCAGCTTTCTATTGAAGGCCAGATTCAAGTCACTAGATTCATCCAATATTTGCTGGGACATGACTGGCTTGCACTTCCTTTGCTTACGACTCCAGATATTATGTCGTAATAGCTTTTTCGCATTATATTTACACTCTTTGTCGGTTTACACTTGGCCTCTAAGGCTGTATGCATAAGTATACTCTGCGCAGGGCATCCAGAGCTTTCTTGCACTCTATAAACATCGGATATAGGTTATGTAAGGTGAAGTGACGTCACCATATGTAGCAGCATAAGGTCAATTTATTTGATTAATTTTGTTCCGTACCATGTTCCGTAAGTGGAAGAGGGCGGATATAGAAAGGATTTAGAACATCACATCTAATATTTCCATCTGGCATGTTAAGACGTGCTAGCGCGGTTGCTTGTTAGTGACACATAAATTGAAAGATAGTCTTCTCGTTCGACTTGTAATGCCTGTAGAAATCGTGTGAGGGGGAACCTAGCCATATTTGCAGAGAAGGCAGTGCCTCATAAGGATAGAGACCAAGTGGTGACTGTTCTGATAAGAGAGAAAAATTAAGTATTTTGCTCCCCTTGCTTCAAATGTTACTTATGTGTTGGAATTTATCCTAATTTCTATATTATATGTTGGGCTAGTGGACTGTTTTGAGCGCACACGTACTGATCATTTCGTCTGCATCACGGTTTCCAGTATGCCGTATAATCTGGCACCCAGAGTTTAAAATGAACAGGAGTCTAACAGATCAGTATAAAAAACTGCTGCCAAGACAGCCACTTAATCTCATTGAGGACAGCCCTTGCACTGTCAACCCATTTTTAGATTCGGTTTCCATTTTAGCAAAGTTTGAGGAACGGTCTGGTGGAGAATAGCTGCTCAGACAGTAGGGGCTTATAAATTTAATCGATACCGAGGAGCAAAAACCCTTGGCATAACAGCGGGAAGCTCAGTAGGAAAAAATGCCAATTTAAAGCAAATTATTCCCGAAGGAAGGATCCCTAATACTTTTTGTTGCATGCAAAAACATGCATCATTTTACGTTGTCAGCATTTAAATAGTTTTCCTTGTTAAGGATAATTTCTTATTCCATTTGTTAATAATTAAAATCAAATTCTTTCTTTCTTAATTCAACTATTTATTAAGCAATTTGCAATTTTTTTTTGATATCCTATTGCCTTCTGCCCTTGTGCTGGCAGTAAAGAGCAGAATACAGAGTTTAAGTGTTATTCTTAACAAATTACACAAAAAAAAAAACAAACAGAGAACACTGCAGTCGGTTAAATATTTGCACAAACAAGAAGAAGATTTTAAATCCCTTTTTCCCCTACTGCCACCCACCAAGGAGAATACAAATGAAATCGGTTTTCTTGGAAAGTTTTATGATGACGCAAACGGATTCAATGTCGCCTACAAGAGACTCGACGAACAACAAACAATTCCTATCTCTTTGTCTCTCTCTGCTTTACAATAGGAGAAGAAAGTCTCCTATTGTGGAAAATCTTATGCTTTAACGGTATTTTTCCACAGCATCCTTCCCCTTATACTTTAGTAGTACGTACGAAACTAAACTACTAATGATAATGGGGAATTGTGAGAAGTAAGTCAATTTAAGGGGGGGGGGTGTACTGGAGGAGCATTTAATACAATATGTGAGTGAGATAAAATAAAGAAAATGTGGCAAAAACGTCATGTTGCAACAGATGTTTAGAGATTGTTTATTTTGCCATAAATTTGTTTCTATTTTCTACAGCACTAAAGCCTCTTCTTCCCCAACTATTTCCTCCCCCCCTCTCTGCTTACCTCTTACTACGCCAGTGCCTTTAGTTATTTTGTTTTGTTTGTCGAATGAATGGCTTCAGTTGAGTGCAAAAATTAAAAAACAAAACAACAAAATGTGCATTCAGGCTGCTGTTGTTGTTGTTGTTGTTGTCGTGCTGTGAGAATGTATGCATTCTGTTGTTGTTGTTTTTATATTTGTTGTTTTTTTATATTCATTTGCTGGGTGCTAAATTTTTTAAAACGTTTATAGACTGATTTAATGTTTCAGTAAACATTGTAAATGAGTCCTAAAGTTAATGTTTAGAAACTAAATTATTACTACTACACACACACACACACACATACACACTTGCAGTATTTATACATGTATGCCACACAAATAGAACACAATAAAATAAAGAAACAATCTTAAAAAAAAAAAAGAGAAAACAAAGAATCTTTAAACCCCCCCCCCCCCTATTATTCATTATACTGTGAGGGAGCCTGTTGTTTACAAATACAATTACAAACAACTGCTCCACTCCAACTCTCCTTATAAGTTTTTGTATTTTTTTTTCTTTCTTTCAACTACACTTATGCACACACCACTTACTTACTTACATACTGTATGTATGCTTGCATAACAATTACATTTTTCCTCTAATTTCATAAACACAACTTGAATGGCATGTTGAAATAACAACAACAACAACAAAAAAGAAAAATTAATGAAAAAACAATAAGAAAAACAACAACAACAACAAGACTCTTTAAGCGCCATAACTCCCAGTTTCGTTAAGCTTTAGACGCTCGCTCTCTTTCTCTCTCTCTCTCTCTCTCTATTATGACTCTAATGTCCTACACGCACTCACACGCTCTTTTTGATTCTGTACGAGTATGTTATGCTCCCCTTCGTATTTTTCTATTTTTTTTTTGTTGTTTTTGTTTTTATTTTCGTACTAAAAGCCTTTGTTCCTTCATTTAAGTCATTACTTTGTTTGTTTGTGTTGTTTGTGTTGTTGTTGTTGTTTTTGTTTAAGTCTGGAAATTCATTAAATTCTCTTCCGACTGGTTGAATACGAGCATATATGTGCGTTCACATACATACACATACACTGTCAGTATAAACGCATTCACTTACACATTAATTTGTAGAAAAAAAAAAACAAAAACAAAAACAAAAACAAAAACAAACACAAAAACAGGCAGTTTGTTAGACTAAAAGTAGTACAACAGACACCCATAGTTTAATGCTGCTTATACACATACACACATACTAAGAAAATATATGTGTGTGTGTGTGTGTTTGAATGTGTTGTAAATGTAAATAAACACTCACTTACATATACACTTCCAGGCATACAACAACAACCATCTTTAAAGAAAGTCTTGTTCAGTGAAAAACATAAACAACCAACCAAGAACTTTAAACAGCAAAAACAACAACAAGAACAATAAACGAACATTACTGCAGCAGCAGCAGCAGGAGTAGCAACAGCAACAGCATGTGCAGGAATGTTTTCTGTTTCTTTAATTTTTTTGTTGTTGTTGTTGTTTTGTTGTGCTATTTTCATTTGCTATTGTTTGTGTCCAAAGAGAATAGATTGTGAGTGAGAGAGTAGAGAGACAACAGTTACGAAGAAAGATGGCAGAGTAAAAATAACAACACATTTAATGCACAATGGCTTGTGGCAGCGTCATTACTTATTTACCTCATGATTTCGAAATACACAGACTTTCTCCTGAATAATGAGGACTTTTTAAAGCAAATGCTTCTCAGTGATCCTTTCAAAGGTTTTGTGGTAGCAAGGTTGTTTTTTTTTATTCAATAACGGTATTTAAAATTCAATTTAATTGGAATTTTTCTAATAAAATGTAATACACGGCCCCATAGTGCATTGCTTAAATGAAAAACAATGATGATGATGATGTCTTTCTCTTAAACATTCTCCGAGAGGAATGAAGCAGAACTCATGTGTATGTGTGTGTATTAGGTTTACTGTTATATTATTAATATGGGGTAT
The DNA here is from genome assembly GCA_005959815.1 of Sarcophaga bullata. Taxonomy (NCBI): domain Eukaryota; kingdom Metazoa; phylum Arthropoda; class Insecta; order Diptera; family Sarcophagidae; genus Sarcophaga; species Sarcophaga bullata. Next base: position 32,731 of record QOCX01000425.1, on the reverse strand, counting down.
TGTTGGTGTTGTTGTTGTTGTTGTTGTTGTTACTATTATTATTGTAATATAAGTGGGTCGGCATGTTTATGGTGTTTTTGCTTAAATTTCTTTTAATTTTCTGGATTTACATTAAAAGAAAACAAAACACACACACACACACACACCCATACTTATAAACACATGCAACCACACTCATGTGCAAGCATAAATGCTTACTTAAATGAATGATTCTCTCTACGAATGCATGGCTAAATGGATGACTCTTTGCATTTATTTAAGATGGAAAGCAAAGAATGTCAAACACAATACAATGCGTGTGAGTGTAGATGTTTTAGGATTGAGGGGAGTGGGTGTATGTATTTGGACCGTGTATTATGATTTGTGCTTTACGACTAAGCCGGTATTTGTAATTTAAATTTCTCTGCAGCTAGCAGTGTTAAAATGTTGTCATTCTGTTTTCTCTCTCTCTCTCTCTCTTTCTCTATATTTCTCATGCTGGGCTATCTGATACTAGCTGTTGTTGTAGTGTTGTTGTGGTTGTTGTAGTTGTTGTAGTTGTTTTAGTTTGTAATGAGGGTGAAATTGAAATCTAAGCAAATATAAGCAGTTTTAAACAAACACAAGCAGCAGTTTTTTTTTTTTTGTTCTCGAAATTAGTATCCAATCTCGTAACTGAAATTGTCACACATGAACATCATGATGATAAAAATCCATAAATAAACATACACTCACAAAAAAAAATTCTTCTAACACACACACATACACAGAAACTCATATACTCCCATACTCACATAGGTTTGTTTACAATTCCACCACTCTGTATTTACATTTTAGTTGCTTGTATGTATGCATACGTGTATGCAAGGCGTACATTCGATTTAAAAATTAAAAAAGGGATCGTAAAGGGTTAAAAAAAAACGTATTTAAAGCTGATTTTTTCCTATATTCGGCAAAATGATAAAATGTTGGGAAAAATTAATGCGGATAATTGGGTTTTCCTCATCAAGATTTGGGTAATGTTTTGCAAAGTGACTGAATGCAGCAATTTAGAGGTTACATGCTCGTTTAAGAGAGGGGAAGCCATGCTGTGGTAAACGGCGGATAATACATAAGGCTGTCTGGGAATGCTGATTTAGATTTACAGTTAAAATATGATCACGCTGGATCTCAGGTCATGTGGAATTTAAGGCAATGAACAGGCATATAAGCTGACCTCAGTATGACCTTGTCTTGTATAGTGACCTTGTCTGTATAGTGGGAAGAGATGCTAGGAAGGACTATCGTGACACAAGTAAAGAAGCTGATGAAAGCAACAAATGTGGCATGCTAATGGTACGAATGTGCTGCACAAGATGATAGCGTCCTGAGCAAGCTGATCAAGAAGCCAGAATATCAGAAAATCCAGGGGAAAGTCTTTGCAATACCAGAAACAGTGGCTTTCCTATTTGAAAACAGGAAATATAAGAATAAAAAGAATAAAGAACATCATTTACGAATGGGGCATTACAGGAAGGAGTATCGCACAACTCAATCAACCAGCTGTCCGGCTTGATCCATACCATCTTTGTGCCTCAAAAGTACCTTCATGCAACGAAGAGAGATGCTGAAATGCTTAAAATTCTTTGTAACGAAATAAGGGGCCTTGATTATACTAAAAATTGCCTCAGCTTTGACGCAAGGAGAAGGGACTTCAGTTTGAAGTGGAAAGAAAAAGCTTGTAAACGTTATGCCTGCTATAATCTCAACAGAGTTCCTCTTAGGAACCTCATAGCTGTTATAAGGGAATACTGGCCGCTGGGTATACATGCCTGTAGGCAGAGGAAGAGATGTCAGCCAAAAATGATGTAAAACGTTTCGCTATTGCAGTGCCACACTATGGCTATGCTTTTTAAGGCGGTTGTCAATTCAATCTATCCCAACGTACTATGCTCTTAGTAAGCACTTGTGCAATATGGACAAGTTCTGGGCGCTAGTATCTGCAGATTTTCCTGTGAGAAAAGTAAATTAACCATCTGTGGTAGGCCTCGGGCATGAGAGATACAAGCCACTATGTAGGCATACATATATGCGGGATAAGTAGCAATCTACGTGGGCTGATATACTTCCATCAAAGGAACTGGTTCGTTTACTAGATGTACTAAGTCTGTGATTGCTAAAATCAGCTATGACGGCAAGACTAAAGACCCCACTAGGGATTCAAACCTAAGGGCTGTAAATATCGCCGCGTGTTTTCTTCCCTCCCACAAACTGTTTTCCCACTTTTAACACAAATTACTGCCTAAACAGAGGTATTCTACTGGATGCGTTGAAGGTAAAACGAAGTGATTGCTATTTTATTACCGGCTCCCTCTTACCACCCCCACTTGAGTGCACGCCCATGTGTATTTAACTGTTTTAAAAAAGTAAGTACATTTCGGTACATTTTTTCTGTTAGATTTGCTTACACAATCGCCCTGGAGAGATAGTACAACAGCATTACTCTCTCTCTCTCTCTCTCTCTCTCTCTACTCGGTTGTA